>JAVKPL010003216.1:0-19505 GCA_032173675.1 Gastrolobium villosum
CGATATCCGGATATGGGATATTCATATCCGGATATGGTATCCGGATATTCATATCTGGATATGGGATCTGGATATCCTGATATGGTATATCCGGATATGGTCAGTGTGATATCCGAATATGTCCCTTGTAGTATCCGGATATTCTGGGATTACGAAGAACAGTAGCTGTGCTGTGTGAACAGTAGGCTATTGGGGGTTTGTGGACCCTAGAGTAAGGAAGTTGGACTTCTGTAATTAATAAACTAAGTCAGAATCATGTGATTAAGGGCTTATGGCTTTGTTGGAAGCCTTAAGACGTAAAACGTAAAGGAAAGGCGTAGTATTTAATTTGTATGTTTGTGATGCATAATTAATGATATATTATTTGGTCCATAACAGATTGTGATACTGTTGTGTTTGGACTTGAGAGTGGGTGGACTCTTGGCTTGGATTGATTGCTTGCAAGGTAAGCTTTCGTGTCCTCGGTTTAGCCATGTTGTGGTTCCACCGTGTCCCACGAGGATATGGTTATATGCATGCTGTGTTACATGCTTTTGATATTTGAGAATGCTGTTGAGCTATTTTATGCAATGTGCTTTTATGATATGCAATGTGGTGTCCACCTTTACGGTAAGCCTGAGTATGTAGTACATACGATAGGGTGAGGCTGTGGGTGAGGTGCAAGCGGTGTTCCTTGTACTCATGTGGGTTTAGACGTATTCCTACATTTCTCTGGCCAGTAGATTGTAACAACACACATGGCACGAATATCTATTGCACTGCATAGTTTTGGAACTTATATTGAATTACTGTTTTTAGAACTTATATTGCACATGTAAGTGAGCTTGGGGTGGAAGATCCTTGAGGACCCCTTGTCTTACTGAGATTTCTTGTTTAGAGATCTCACCCCACGTTTGGGGACGCTTATTTCAGGTTCAGGTAATGTTGAGGGCTCAGGTGGCAGGAGGCCAGAGATGAGTTGATATTATTATGACATGCTGGATGTTGACTGCTGTTATATTTTTCCGCTATGATTATGATATTGTCTGTTGAGACTATTGTTGGGCATTGTGCCTCATTTGGTGAGCATGGGGTTTGTCCATGCCACATAGACTTGTTATTGTCTTATTTTAATTGGAGTTGTATTAAAGTATCAGGATTTATGGTCCAGGCTACGTGTTGTAGTCCTGTGACTTTAGATACTGACATTATATTTATATATGAGGTATTCAGTAGTTGTCATGCAATTTACATACAGGCAGTATTTTATGAAATTGATTAAGTAATCAAGTTGGCTAAGATTAATGACGTCATAATTGAATTAAAGAAAAAGTTATTCCGCATTTTAATTAAGCGTGGCTTAATACGATAGTACGTTAACAATCCGGGTTAACACGGGCTGTTACAAAAAGGGAAAGCAAAAAACCACTGAAATAATAGGCAGTGGACGGGTAACCATTCGGAAGATAACACATGTTGGGATCAATAAGATCTTGTAACACTGGGGTTACAGACCGTTCATATGGAAGGATCTGGCCATTCAACTGATCCATCTTGATTGCTAGTAGCCTACACAAAATTTGAAAAATTAATTTAATACCACAGAAAGAACTGAAAATGCATATAGCCAGGTAAAAAGATCTCATTTTATTCTCAGCTGCTAATATTATAATATTTCAAATGCTACACTAACATCAAGAGGGGTGGAGTTCAATCATGAATCACTGACAGACATAAAAACCAAAAAAAATTTACCTTCTTGGCAGGCTCGGGAATTTCCAAGGCCTTGGGCTGAGTATCTAATGATAATATTTGTAGCAAATCGGTTGCTTCTGTGTAAACATAAAAGTGAAGGAAGACAAAACTCTCGCGTAATCAAAGTTTACATCAAGTATAAAACCAATAACTCACAACTTACAAACACACAAGAAAAAGAAAAAAGAAAAACCCCAATACCCAAAACACGAATCATCAAATTACAATATCATTTATAAAAGACATCAAATATATATAAAACGTATTCCCGAAACAACATTGTTGTAGAGAGCATTGAAGATGAGATCTATGTGCATCATTATCCGGTACCAGAACTCGAAGATCTGGAGAGGAAGAATGGCGACGGGAAAAGGACCAGAGGGAGAGGGAAGAGAGGGAGTTCAACGATGTCGTCGAACTTGGGGGTTCAACTCATGCAATATATCTTCTATTGGGGGTTCAAACCTACAAAAAAGATGCCATCAAAAATTTGTCATCAGTAACCACACACAAAGAATTTCACAAACCCTATTGAATTGATGCAATCAAGGAGAGCAAGAAAGCGTGAGAACAAGAAACCTTGAAATGCTTGTGGAGACGCGAATGAGAAGCTTCGAGATCCTTGAGGATTTCAGAGTGAGAGCGATCCAGCGCTTAAGATCGTCAACACCTGAAAAGGCAAGCATCTTGAGGTTCAAGATGTTGTTCGGAGCCCTATGATTGCAAGGTGGAGAAGAGCTGCTTGCCAGAGTGTTGGTTAGAACAATATTAGAAGACGAAGAAGATAAAAAGGCAGAGAATGAATGGAAAAAATATGTGCACGATTAGCAAAGGAAAATATCCAGAAACATATCCTATTTATACACAAATTTTTTTCGTAAATTAAACTTAATTTTGCGTATTAAAGATTTGAAATTATTTCTTATTGCAAAAAAACCTATCATCCCACTCAGGCATAACTCTGAAAAACTTCTCAACCCCCAATAAGATTCAATATTTTAAAAAAAATTTCAGCTCCCAATAAGATTCAATATATTGTTGCAGCTTCCAATAAAAAGATAGTGAAAATTTAATTATATGTGTCAAAAACTATTTTTTTAATCGGTTTTCAAATTTTATTTTAAAATTATAAGCCTAAAAAACTATTTTAAAATTTGAACGCACACACTGTATTATAAATTGAACGCTGCAATTATAACGAAATTGCAATAAATTGTTGCAGCATTGGGTTTGGATAACTTTTGCAATAAATTGTTGGCTAACTTTTGCGGCTTCCAAAAGAGATAGTGAAAATTTAATTGTGTTTCTGAAAATATATTTTTTAAATCGGATTAGGATTGTTTCTTTAAAATTTTAAACTTAAAAAATAATTTAAAAAGTTATTATAACAGGAAACATTTCAAATGTCTTCAGGTGTGAACACAAAGCTAAAATTCAAGTAGAGCACGACACGTCATCAAAATTTCCAACAAACTGTTTTCCTTTATAATATATATATATATATATATATATATATATATATATAAGATAATTTCATTTTTTAATAATTAAGCCCAATAGTGGGATATTAATGATGACTTTTTTTCTCACCTTTAAGTTTAAATTTTGAATTTGAATACTTTTCCACCTACCAATGTAAAAAGTAATGTGATATTAATACTTTTCCACCTACCCATGCAGAAAGTAGTGGATCATTAATACATGTGTCTTCCACTATATATTTTGAATTATTCTTCCCACTCATTTTAAATTTCAATTTCGAATTTTGAATTGAGTACATCATTAATATAGCTGTCTGCCACCAAATATTTTATAATGATTTAAAAGAAACTCTCCTTTTTTAGAACTTTTTTATGTATGAAATAAAAAACATTTCCAAAAGAAATAACTTTTCAAATTATCTCTAGTGTGAACACAAAGTTGAGATATAAGGAGGAAGTGACACGTCAACAAAGTTTGGTTCTCCTTTCTATATATTAAGACCGCATATTATACTTGTGCCACATTAATATTGCGGCACATTCCCATTTGTGGATTAAGGTGACCTCAACAACCTATCACATTTGCGTGATACCCTATTAATGGATTACGATATCATGCCTATGAACTTTGTGTTGCTATCAATAGAGTTGTGTGTCTACAGCCTTTCTTATTCCCCAAGTCTTTATTATTTCACCTCTTAAAGTTGTTATTAAATGAACCCCTTATTTCGCTTATTATGGATCGAGATCAATAATTAAACAGGTTCATAATACATGTGCTTGCCCCAATTGATTATTATGTTTCCCTCAATCTTGTATTGATCATCATGGATTCATGGAACTCAAAACCTGATCTTTGTCTTTGAACTGCATAAGATCCAAACAACATAATAAAAGTCATGTTGCGAATCCTCTAGCTTTCACTATCCTGCGAATTAGATATATATTTTGCACATACTTTTGTTCAATTACCTACCAATCAGGGCACAAGTGCATCCGAATCATTATGCTTAGATAAATGATAAGAACACTCAGGTCAAATTAAATAGTTCTTGTTGTATAAACCACCCCAGAAAAAAAAAAAATAGTTCTTGTTGTAATATAAAAAAGATTGTGAAGAAAGAGACAAACATGGAAAGACAAAATCAACTGCATTTCGTTTTGTAATGTTTGATTTTATTAATCCCAAGATTTTCCTGTCCCCGGAATCATTTTAACATAGTAATATAGGCATAAATCACGATTTTGGAATATATGCTGGGCCCAGTATGAACTAACAGAGAAAAGAAAAAGAAAATAGTTGCTATGGTGGAGAGAGAGAAGGACAACAGTTTTGCATTGTCTTCAATTCACCTGAATTTTATATATTATTGTAGATATTGGGCTCTTAGATTCACCAAAGTTAATGCATTTAAAGCCCTATAATCTAATCCATTACAGCTAGCCTAGTGGTGTGGGTGTGTGTAATAGAGTGAGTGTTTAGTGTGTGTAGCTCTGCTGGATTCCATGTAAACTTTCAAAAAAAAAAAAAAACTGTATAATTTATATACATTCTCCAAGAATTGTTATGTTTTCTAACTAATAAAATTGAAGAGGAAAATGAGCTATGACAATCTGTTAAATCCAACCAAAGTCTAAGAGTTCAGCTACTTGCTTTCGATTTCTTCATTTTTCATTTTTATAGGATTTTTGAAGTGTTAGTATTTTATAGATGATAGTTGCTCTCCAAGTGAAAACCCTAGGTTCAGGTTATCTTACATCTCTTACAATTATGTGAAGAGTGGGGGACTATTTATAGCGAGCAAAAAGGAAGTAATCTCAGTCAAGTTGCTACCTAGAAATGCGAAGGATCAATGCAATTTTAGTATACTTTCTGGTTGTTCCACCCAAATACTATTCACTTTAACACAATCCCAAAAACTTCTCTTACCGTATTGCCCACAATGGTTCTTTATGACGTGTCACCCACGATGTGATTTTAAGATTATTTATCCTTTTAAATAACATAATTTATATACATTCTCCAAGAATTGTTATGTTTTCTAACTAATAAAATTGAAGAGGAAAATGAGCTATGACAATCTGTTAAATCCAACCAAAGTCTAAGAGTTCAGCTACTTGCTTTCGATTTCTTCATTTTTCATTTTTATAGGATTTTTGAAGTGTTAGTATTTTATAGATGATAGTTGCTCTCCAAGTGAAAACCCTAGGATCAGGTTATGTGAAGAGTGGGAGGCTATTTATAGTGAGCAAAAAGGAAGTAATCTCAGTCAAGTTGCTACCTAGAAATGCGAAGGATCAATGCAATTTTAGTATACTTTCCAGTTGTTCCACCTAAATACTATTCACTTTAACACAATCCCAAAAACTTCTCTTACCGTATTGCCCTCAATGGTTCTTTATGACGTGTCACCCACGATGTGATTTTAAGGTTATTTATCCTTTTAAACGACATAATTTATATCATTTCACTCTCACAAAGAAGTGAGATTCATATCTTTATTTTTTTTGTTAACTTTTTCTTCTCCTTTATCTATCTTTTTCTATCTCTTAAAATAACATTTTTACATCCTTTAAAATAAGAGCAACTTTACTCCATAACTAATAGTTTCAGTTCCATGGGGAATGAACCGATCAGTTCCAAGGGGAATGAACCGAGACTTGCTGTAAAAACTTATTAATTACTTTACATGCAGACTCGACCATGTTAGAAATCAACTTTAACTTTGCAACTTCAACCACCATACTAGAAGAATGAAGAACACTCATCACCAAGCTAGAATCATGTGGAAGGTTGTATGGATAAAAGAGACCAAGTCAGCCATTGAAATTTGAAGATTTGATAAACAAAAGATTTGCCAATCTACGCCACTGAAGATGGGGTTGCCGACAAATTATTTAAGGGAAAAATATTTTCTCATGTTGTGACCCTTCGATTTGCGTAAAAAACTTTTTATTTTTAATAAATGTGGGATCCAAAGAGATAAAGTGCCAAAGCACTTGTGATGTGTATTAGTGGTATCAGATCATAAGAGGAATTGAAATTCCAACAGACCAGCACCTGCTTGTGATAAGTGATAGGTGCTAGAGGTAAACAAAACCGGGGCATAATTGATTAGCTTGAGGTAAACAAAACAGAAATTACATAAAATGTTAAATAAGTTGAGTGTAGAGATATAGATAAAAATTATCTACCCGTTTCTTCCCCTTATATGCGTTTTACAACTTCACACGTCTATAGAGATCTCTAGATCATAGAGGTTGAGTTGGACTATTTCGATCTTCTTGTTGATATTAGTGTTGTCCTTGTTGTTATCAGTATTTTTACATACGTATATTAAGTGAGATAGATGACAAGGTAAATTGTCTCTATGACACAACCGAATGCATTTATGGTGAAAAGAAGCGTTTCTCCAGTCTTCACAAAAGCATAAAAAATCCAAAGCATTGCACTGAAGAGTGCAGCCACATATGGAATTGATTGGAACCCTTGGGTTGATTTCTTCTTACAAAATGTCGGTCTGCAAATGAAAAAGAAGAGAATGCAAATGAAATTTCTGTGTAAATACCTAGAATCCCAAAGACGAAAACACAGCTCATGGTTTTGGAGTCTCACTCTCTCTGTCTTCCATCCCTTGTGTGAAGGGGGAGAAGGAAGGTTTGAAGGGAAGCTAGCTCTATATTAGTTTCACTCTCACACCTCTGGAAGACGAGTATATAGATACCCTATATATATATAGGGAGTGGCTGGCTCATGCATGTGGGAAGTGGGATGCTATTTTGCATGGACATAAAACTATGAATGAGTGATGATTGCTTTCCTTTCAAAGCCAAACGAAAGCTAAGTAACATTAGTAAAGAACATTTCATCTTCCAATACAACAATTAAAAACCTTCCAGGTTCAATGTAAAAATGACAATGTGTCATTAATTAGATGGCTCCTACTAATTTCTTAATTTTGATTTTTAATATAATTAAAAATTTATTATGTAATTTTTCTTAAATTGACATGCAAGTGCGAACACACAGTGTGAACACAAAGCCGAAACTACATAAGAGCTTGACACATCAGTTTTTTTTTTGTTCTCCTTTTTTTTTAGTGAAATTTTTTGTTCTCCTTTTAAGTATATAATAGATGAAAATTTAATACAGTTGTCTCCTGCTAAAAGATGTTAAACCCTTTTTCCCATCTATATTAACTTCAAATTTTTAATTTTAAAAAAGAAGTCGGATATTAATACACTTATTTGCCACTATTTAATGCTAAACTCTTTTCGCATTAACTATTTAGTTTAAGTATTTTAAATTTCGAATTAAAATAAATTATTTTTCATTCTTCTTTTTTTTTTTTTTTTTTTTGATAAACTCATTCTTCTATTTTAAAATTCTATATCTCCTATAATTATTTTTCATTTTTCATCTTATCATTATGAGCATTGGCAACTCCCATTTTTATGAGTATTCCATTCATATCTCATTCACATCGAATTGACAAATCATTATTAACATCAGCAATTAGACAGTAAATTACAACTCATTATTGAACAATTTAATTTGGCGAAGAAGTTTTAAGAATAATATTCTTGTGGATGTTGATTCAAGCTTTTACGAATACGATGTTTCTTAGTCTTGATGTTTCCAATACTTAAAGCTGTGATTCTGTTCATGCATGACAATCCCAAGATTCATATTATTCGTAGCAATGAATCATAATAGAGTTAATAATCCATTTTATGATGGCAGCTTGTCGTTTCCATATTCTTAATCCCAATAGACAAAATCATTTTAATAATGAATCTTAATAAATATAATAATCCATATTATTAATGGCATTAATGATTTCCCAATCAGTGGAAATGCTTTTAATAAATAGTGATAAGTAATGGCAACTCCAATTAATTTACATGTGGCTATATTAATTTCCTTCACTTTTGGCAACTGCAATCAATAAATAGTGCATAAATAATGGCTAACACTTTTTTACCGTACAGAACTTGGTACGCTTTTTATTTGCACGTGTTTTACTGTATATCTATTTTTTAAACTTACATAGACTTTTAAGTTACCATTACTATGGGTCTAAATTGACATCAGCGATAACATTTTCCAATGTCGTTTGTAGTAGTTCTGTTTCTGTAATTTGGTTACATACCAATTAATCATATGAATAAGTCGGTTGAACTTTATGCATGCAGCTAGCAGAAAGACAAAATGCTTTTACTCCCCTATCCGTCAATGAAATGATTATCTCATGGGAATTTTAAATGCTGCGACAATGAAAAGTCTTAGCTTATAATGAATATTGGGATGACAACAAAAAACCGGTTTGCAAATAGACATAATAATCCATATTAATAATAGCTTTGAGTCACCAGCCACTATTTATACACAAGATAATTTTATTTTTTTTACTAATTAAGCTCAATAGTAGGATATTAATAGGGTTAACAATTACTTATGCAAAAAAAAAAATAGGTATAATAATAAATATCATTAATAGACTTAACCAATTTCAATGCATCAAGAAGTGGTAGAATTAAAATTTTGAATTTAGAAACTTATTAAATAGGAAACATTTTAGAGTGGTTTCATTGTTATTATAGTTTTTCTTGAATGTAGCAAAATTAATAGACTATATTTCCAAGGCAGAAAGTAGTGTAATTTTATATTTGTAATAAATGATGACCTATTTTCACACTCATCATGTTCAAATTTTAAAATTCAAATATGAAAAGTGAAATATTTTGTAATGAATGCTGAAATCTTTTCCCACTTATCAAATAAGAATTCAAATTTGCAACGTTTTTTAAAAGTGAAAAAAACTAAAATGATATGTAGTATGAATGAGGATACACTACACCAAAAATAGCATTTTACCACGACAATTTAGTAATGACTTAAGGACGTTGCAATTTAATAACGACTAATGTACATTAGCCGTGTGGTTAAGAATGAGCTATTTAAAAAGAAAAAAAGAAAAAAAGAAAAAAGAGCACAGCACAGGTTAATATCATTTCTTTCCCCTTCACCACAAAACCCTATTTCTCTTTTCCTTTCTTGTTTTTTTTTTCTCTGGAGATGCAATGGGTAGTGTGAATTTTCCTCCATGTTTCGCTCTCTCTTCTTCAAATGTTGTTCGATTCTTCTTCTGTTCCTCCACAAGCTAGGTTCGTAATCTTGTTAAGTTTTTTTTCATTGGTTGTACCATTTTAAGTGTTATTGCGTTTTTCTCTTTGTTTTTGTTTCAGCGACCAAGACACTGAACAGAGGCATTTCTGAGCTAGTCATCTTGATGGCACCCGACACAGAGCCTCTTGAGTTGAGATTCTTCTCCATCTTCCTTTACTTGCTGCTGAGGATAAGGTAACTTCCATTCTTATTCTGGATGATGTGTTAGCTAGTGTTTTCTGGTGGAAGAATGGTGTCTGTATTTAGGGATTTGATAATGTTTGGTTACTTGAGAATTTGATTGAGGATCTGTGTGAGTTAATTCGCAACTGAATTATTTTTTATTTATTTTTTCATGGCTCTTGAATGTAGGTAGGTTTGTTTGATGGTTCAAATTTTTTTGTTTTGAGATGAATAAATACTGTGAGTGTGTTGAGACCGAAAGAATCACACATAATTGTAAAATAAAAAAAGAGAGAAGGAAAAAAAATAATCAAATTGTCAAGTTTCAGCTTAATAGTTTGTTTTGAATTGGGTGCTTCCATGTAATGTTGAAGCATCTTGTAGAGCTAAATTCAACTCCTACAGGGTAAGTTCATCGTGCTTGCTTGACATCCACCACCCGTTGGTCCTGTTCTCTACTGACTTTACTCTTCCATTTTATTTTTGTGCTTCAAGGATTCTAAGACATCAAGTTGTTAGTTTTTATTTTATTTTATTTTCTCCTATTATTATTCTTTATCTTGTACAAGGATGCCAAATTTTCTTGATGTCTATGTTTTCAATTGGCCATCCTCTGTTTGCCCTGGTGTGCTTTGCATAGGTTTATGTTATATGTTAATTTGAACTTTGAAGTATGTTCTTGATTAATTTAGCTGGTTGCCTATTTTTAGTGGCTACTTTGTTCCATGTTTTTGAAAATATGCATCGAAAAGGAGCTGATATTTATAACTCATTCACGCGCATTTCCCCTGCTCTTGTGACACCTTTTTTCAATCCCTATTTGCGGTGTGAATGTGAATCTTCGTTGGAGCTTGTCAATTATTGAAATATCACTGAATATTTGCCTGAACTAAAGCTCATCTTGCTTTGAAGTTTTTTCCCTTTTGAGTTTTTTTCATTTCGAGTTTTGCGTTTTAGATGAGTTATAAGTAATTTGCATTTGCATATTGTATTTAATTATTTATTTTGTGAAGGAACTCTTCCAACCTTGGCTTTAAATCTATTTTACCATGTTAGTTCGTCTAAATTAGTCAGTCATAGTTTGAATACGATGCTTCAATCATGAAATTTTAATGGAACTCTTTTTATAAGATATGCATTACAGTGTAAATTAATTTGTTAATCATAGTGATTATCGTGCTTCAACAATAAAATGAGTGAAATGACATAGTATTTAGTTACTAGGTCCCTCATTTTTAGTAGGTTGTAAATGGACTGCTTCAAAGGGAGGACTGGGATACTGCAATAAAGATGCCCCTTGGAGTTGTTCCTACAGGTTTTATCCTCCTTTTTCCGTTGTGTAGACAATGAGTGTAGTACTAACGTTAAAGTATATTAATGTTGATATAAACTATAAAGTACAAACTAGTTATATTTAATGCTGTCAGGCCATAAGCGATCCCTTGATGTGGCCACTATCATGCAAGGGGAAACCAGATTTTTCAGTATATTAATGCTGGCATGGGGTAATTTACCTTCACCATATATTGTTTTTTTTTTTTTTGGTGAAACCATATATTGGATTTTGGCAATGAGGTGGATGTGCAAAAACATCTAAGACAGTTGTGCTTGCTTCTGGTTCTAACCCTGAGATTCACTCAAACATGTTTATGATATCCACTGAAAATATTATTCTATTTCAGGTCTGGTGGCCGATATTGACATTGAGTCTGAAAAGTATCAGTGGATGGGAAGTGCTCGTATAGATTTTTATGTTAGTAAGCCATGTCATAATATTACCATCTAATGTTTATTTATGATGCTTTTCTTTCATTAAATGTGTGTCTCTATATATGGATTATTGTTTCAGTTATCTAATACTTGGATTGAAGGCAAGAACATAAATGATATAGCATTTAATCATCGTATAATAAACTCATTTACTTTAATTTGGAGCAGTTTACAATCTAAAGCTGTTGTGTTTATGTAGAATGCTTTAAACTAAGAATCATATAACAATAAAAAGTAATGGGGCCATTGTGTTGTTTTGGAACCTTTTTTTATAGTCTTGAACGTTGAAACAATTGGACCGAGCCAATGAGCTGGATCTGCAACAAAGTAAACACTAGTTATTATATTGCTTCTTCTTTTTTTTAGTACAAACTAGTTATATTGCTTTATATCAATGAGCTGTGTTTTTATACTATTTCAAGTGCGTGTAATAGCTCAAGGTATGTAGGAAGCAATTGCTAGTTCCATTGTATGTCTGGTAATTTATTTAGTTGATTGATCTGTTACTTGTTCAATTGTTTCAGGAGCTTGACTATCTAGTTGGAGCCGTGTCGAACCCCAAGAAACCATTTGCTGCTATTGTTGGTGTGTCAAAGGTTTCTACCAATAATGCTATTGTAGCTTGACTATCTCTTATATATTAAATTAATTTGGAACAAACTTCCAAGAGTAGTTAGAAAGTCAAATGCGTCCATCTATGGAGACACAGATAACCCTGTTCTTGTTCTTATTCTTGTTCACATCATATGCTATCACAACAATCTCAGAAGGGTTAGATCAATCTTCTCCTTTTCCCAACAACTTTCTCTTCGGCACTGCTTCTTCTTCGTACCAGGTTTACCTTCACCTTGATGCTTGTCGTTGCTTCTTCTTGCGTGTTCATCAATCACAATCCCCATATTAACCAGGTCCGTTGCTTCTTCTTGCGTGTTCATCAATCATAATTCCCATATTAACCAGTCCCGTTAATTAAATATGGTCCGTTTGATTTAATAAAAAATAAGATTACAAATTACTCTTGTGTGAGTCCCTGAGCATGCTACATTAAACGCAAGAGCTAGCAACTCTTCAAGGACATCACTAAAGTCTTCGTATTCTAACTTTGGCTTATTTAATATTCTTCGTAGTACGAAGGTGCTTACTCGAGTGATGGAAAAGGGATGAGCATCTGGGATGTCTTCACTCACATTATTGAGCATGCTCAATGACTGATAGGTTGGGGTCCATGTTGGAGCCAAGACGTGCTCAAATTTCTCCATCTTCATACAATGAAGACTCTTGTTTTCTAACCACTAGTTCGCGGCAAAAAATTTCTAGGTAGCCATTCAACCAAGCATTAACTTGTTTTTATCTGATATATATCTTTTTTGGCCTTTACATCGGTGGAATCACTTTTTTTATCATTGTGTCAGTATCTAGTATCTGAGCAGTTACTAATTTTGATCATCTTCCATAAATAGGCAATCAACATCTTTAATGCTACAACGTGGAAATATAATGTATCCCAAGAGCGTTCTCTGATCAAAATTGAAAGTTGTTCTAAAGGTGATCTTAATGTTGTCTCATCTCTGGCAGATACTTCAGCTAACAATAACTTGAAGGCTTCTTCACATGCTTTTTTTTTGCATTTTGTCTTTTAATTAATTATATTGCTTACTAATTTTTTGTTTGATGATTTACTTTTGAATAGGTGGGCATGAAGGTTTATGCTTCTTAACAGAATTAATTCTTTTAAGGTTTGTTCATATTTTATCTAAAAAATAAAAGATAGACATTGAAAAGTTATGTGACATTTTAGCATATCTTATTTAATTTTTTTATACAGGTATGAATTGGTGATGAGCCCTTTTAAAAGGATACATACAACAACAATTCTTGGAAGACAGATTTAAAATATGTGTTGTTATATTTTGTTTAGTTGAACAATGAAGTTAATATTTTATATAGATGTCTTGTGACAATACAAACTTATAGTTTTAGCTTTATTTGGCAATTATTTCTCTTAAATGATGTAAGTGGAGAACTTGTTTAGCTCCTTTTGTTAGTAAAGGAAACTCCTTCAGCTTATATGAAATAGAAAAAAAATGAATTTTGAGAAATTGTGTAAAAGAAAATCATGATTTACTCATATCAATAGAAAAAAAAAATGTATTGTGTTAAATTGTGTACTCCACTTTATTTGATTATTTCTTTTAATTTGATTTTTGGTTCTTATATCAAATGCAATTTTTATTATTTGCTTTTTATATGATTGGGAAAATTTGTAAATTTTTTTTTTAAAAAAATCCTTACAATTAGCCACGGTTCTGACTATGGCTAAATAAATTTTTTCATCATTGGGATCCAAATCGTTTAGGCACGACTATAACGTGGCTAATATAACATAAACCGTGGCTAACTAAATGTTACCACACTCATAAAGACCGTGCTTAAATGCAAAAAATACCGTGGTTAAAAAAATGCAACACCTGTTTTAGCCACGGTTTTTGAAACAGTGGACAACTCATTTAGCCACGGTTTTTATGATATGTTGCCACGGTTTTTGCCTTGGCTAAAGAGTAATTTTGTTGTAGTGAAGGGAAACTTGGTTGTGGCCCGAGGTAAGAAAAAAGGTTCCTTGTATGTGATGCAAGAAAAGATAAATGGCGGAGAAGCCAATTCTGTCCGAAATGAACCGAGCTTGGAGCTATGGCACAAGCGCCTCGGCCACATGAGCGTGAAAGGGCTCCAGATCCTTCACGAGAAAGGATTACTGACCGGATTGAAAGGCCAAGCGTTGGAGAGTTGCACGCATTGCCTAGCTGGAAAGCAGCACCGGGTTTCTTTTGTAAAATCGGATCAGCCCAGAAGACGCAGGTATATTCTTGACCTCGTCCATACTGATGTTTGCTCCATGCTAGAAAGAACTCTTGGAGGAGTTCAGTATTTTGTTTCATTTATTGATGACCATTCCCGCAAAGTGTGGGTGTATTTGTTGAGGTCTAAAGACCAGGTACTCTAATCCTTTAAAGAATTGCATGCAATGGTTGAAAGGGTGACTCGCAAGAAATTGAAGGTGGTCCGATCTGACAATGGTGGTGAGTATTGCGTCCCTTTTGATGCATATTGCAGAGCGGCCGGGATCCGACTTGAGAAGACGTCCCCCAAAACTCCACAATTGAATGGACTTGCTGAGAGGATGAACAGGACTATTGAAGAGAAGTCCGAAGTATGCTATCCAATGCCGGATTGCCGAAATCATTCTAGGGAGAAGCCGTCAAAACTGCTATTGACTTGATCAACCTCTCACCTTCACAGCCACTTGAAGGAGAAATTTCAGAAGAAGTCCGGACAGGTCGGAAAACGGCCTATAATAAATTAAAGGTATTTGGATGCCGAGCTTTCGTGCATGTCTCTAAAGATGAAAGGGCAAAACTTGATGCGAAGACTAAAGAATGCATCTATCTTGGTTCGCCGAGCTGTGAGTTCGGGTTTCGATTTTGGGATCCAATCAATAAGAAGATCGTGAGAAGCCGAGATGTGATCTTTCATGAAGATGAGACCATTCATGACATCTCGAAGCCCAAAGTCCGGGTTTCTGTCAGACGTGAAGAACCCATCCCTCCTGTCCGAGCTGAAGCAGGGGGAGAAAATCATGAAAATGAAGAAATTAATGATAAACAAGCTGATGATGAGGTCCGAGTTGAAGGTGAGATCCGGGATGAGAATGATGAACCGGGTGCTCAAGCTGAAGAACAGCCGAGATATCCAACTCATGAAAGAAGACCCTCTACAAGATACCCATCTGATGAATACACCGTTGTAGCTGAAGACGGTGAGCCTCAGAGTTATGATGAGGCTGTGACGAGCTCAGAGAAAGAAGAATGGGAAAAGGCAATGCAAGACGAGATGAGGTCTCTGCACGAGAATCAGACTTATGAACTGACTGAGTTGCCAGAAGGAAGACGAGCTCTAAAAAATAAATGGGTGAACAAGATTAAGAATGAAGAGAACGGGCAGAAGCCGAGATACAAAGCTCAGATTGTGGTGAAAGGCTGCAATCAGAAGAAAAGAGTAGACTTTGAGGAAAATGACCTCGGTCCGAACTGTGTTAGCTATGGCAGCTTCGATGGACCTCGAGGTAGAGGAAATGGACGTGAAGACGGGATTCCTTCATGGTGATTTAGAAGAAGAGATTTATATGGAACAACCTGAGGGGTTCCAAGCTCCAGACCAAAAAGACTTGGTATGTCGATTGAAGAAGAGCCTCTATGGCTTGAAGCAAGCACCTCGGCAGTGGTACAAGAAATTTGAATCATTCATGACTCACAAGTTTGAGAAGACGGAAGCCGACCACTGCGTATTTGTGAAGAGGTATGAGGCCGGAGATCTTTTGATATTGTTGTTATATGTTGACGACATGCTTATTGTAGGGAAAGACAAATTGAGGATAGCCGCCCTGAAGAAGGCGTTAAGCTCGTCCTTCGCAATGAAGGACCTCGGCCCTGCAAAGCAGATACTCGGAATCAAGATTATCCGAGATAGACAAAAGAAGCTACTGTGGCTGAGTCAAGAGAAGTACATTGAGAAGATTTTGAAAAGATTCAGCATGGACAAAGCCAAAACAGTGAGCACCCCCTTAGCCGGACACATAAAGCTGAACCAGAAGCAATGTCCGAGATTTGATGAAGACAAAGATGAGATGCTAAAGGTCCCGTACCAATCCGCCAGCGTAAGCTTGATGTATGCAATGGATTGCACCAGACCCGACTTGGCATATGCTGTTGGAATAGTAAGCCAGTATTTGTCAAACCCCGGCAAAGAGCACTGGGAAGCAGTGAAGTGGATCTTCAAGTACCTCCGAGGTGCCACCGATTTATGTCTCCGATTTGGAGAAGGCAAAGCCGAGTTGCAAGGCTACACAGATTCTGATTTAGGGGGAGATTTCAACTCGAGGAAGTCGACTACAGGTTACATGATGAGATTTGCCGGAGGAGATGTCTCTTGGCAATCAAGACTTCATAAATGTGTTGCACTATCAACAACTGAGGCTGAGTACATTGTCGCGACTGAGGCAAGCAAAGAGATGTTGTGGATGAAGAAGTTCCTCATGGAACTCGGCCATGAACAAGACAAGTACGAGTTGGGTTGTGACAATCAAAGCGCAATCCATCTTGCGAAGAATTCGACCTATCACTCCCGCACTAAGCACATTGATGTGAGATATCACTGGATCCGGGATGTGGTGGAAGGTGGAGAGCTCGAACTTGTCAAGGTGCACACTAACCAAAATTGGTCTGATATGATGACGAAGCCGATTCTAGCAAAGAAATTTGAAGACTGCTATGAAGGAGCCGGGTTGATGCTGAAGCCGAGGCATTGAAGTCGGAGGGGGAGATTTGTTGGGCCCTCCTTCAATGCTAAGCCTATTTGAGGGATTTTCCTAAAATACCCCTAACCTTAATTTCCACATCCTATAAATACTCATTAGTTGGGGTGGAGGCTAGGTCAGAAGAGAGTATTTTGTTTGAGAGAAAATTGTTTGATTATTTGAGCAAAGCTTTATGCTTTACATTTGAGAGATCTCTAGGGAGAGTTTGAGAGAAACATCTCTAGGGTAGTTTGATTATCACCATTGTTGGAGAGATTGAGTTAACCACCACATTGGTGTATTTGATTCTTGTAACCATTATTTTCATAGTGGATTTTGATCTGGACTAGGTCCCGTGGTTTTTACTTCTTCATTAGAGAAGGTTTTCCATGTTAAAACCTGGTTGTGTTCTTCTTCTTCTCTCTCCTATTTGTTTTTGATTTTTCCGCTGCGCTGCCCACCTGATGATATACAGGCCGAGGTACTGCCGAGATCCGTGCTCCGGATCTGGTTGATCGACTTCCGCACAAAAGACTTCCTAGCCAAGTCTGAGGGAACCGATTTCCGAACACATTCTACCAAAAACAAATGTAAAGAACGCAATTGTTAGAGTGTCACGTCTTAAAATTTTTCAAATTTTCACTGTACCGCGTCATTATGCTTTATTTAGGTAATATGTTTTGTCCAAAAAATTATTCCTATAAAATCTTATGAAAATGAGACTACTAAAATCAAAACGCAAAATTGATGAGAAAATTCATCACAATGGGTAAGCAAGCTTCTTCATCTTAGCTTGCAATAGTTGCATCTGATCAAATCTTTCGATGATTATGAATTCACGGATCACATCTTGAGTTATTTACAAAGCTAGAATATTTTCATATTTTGAGTTATTTACGGAGCTAGAATGTTTTATGAAAATCCCAATGTAAAAGTAAACAAAAAGCTATTTCTCTTTCATGAGTAACTAATTGGCATAAGTGATGGGCATTCCGATAGGAAATAGAATCCACCTTACAATAATAACCAATTAAATAAATTAAATAAATAAATTTATCACCTATATACACATAAAAAAATATATATATGAATGATGAGGAAGGTTATACTTACAACATTTTTTCTTTACAACCATATCTTATCTCCGTTGATTTCCGTCAATTAACGGTTATCATTTATTGTGAATTAATAATTAATTAATTAGTTTAATTTGCTAAAATGATAACAATTGATTGGCGGAAATCAACGGTGATAAGATATGGTTGTAAGAGATTGTAAAAAAAAAAGTTGTAAGTATAACCTTCCCCATGAATCATATATATATATATATATATATATATATATATATATATATATATATATATATATATATATATATATATATATAGGGTTAGGATCATTTTACACCAGTGTAAGTTACACTCTTAATCTTGTACGTTGAGTCAACTTATATATAAGGGCTTGAATTTTTTGGGGATGTGAGCCATTAGATACAAGTGGATCAATGGTCAAGATTGAGTGTAAGACTTCTAACTCTTACACCAGTGTAAGAATATCCTGCCATATATATATATATATATATATATATATATATATATATATATATATATATATATATATATATATATATATATATATATATATAGACAAGATCATCTTATATCGGTGTAAGACTTATTAGTCTTACACCAAATCTTAACCATTGGTTTTCTGCATCTAGCGGTTAAGATTTATTATGTCTCACTCATTAATGAATTTTTAATTCTCAATAAATATCAACCGTTAAATGCACGGAAATCAACGGTTAAGATTTGGTGTAAGGTTTATTAATCTTACACCGGTGTAAGTTGATCTTATATATATATATATATATATATATATATATATATATATATATATATATATATGGGGTAAACATTTCTCAAGCAGCTTGAGATAAGTTTATATATCCAGTTAGTCCCAAAACTACGTCGTTTTGATTAATTAAGGGTGTTTATGTAATTTTAGGTGAATTAATGAATGGTGTTTCAGTAAAATGAATATGATATAAAAAAAATAAAATTACAAAAATACCCTTCATTAATTCACCTAAAATTACATAAACACCCTTCATTAATCAAAACGACGTAGTTTTGGGGTTAGCTGGAGATAAACTTATCTCAAAGCTGCTTGAGAAATGTTTTTCCCTATATATATATATATATATATATATATATATAGGAAAAGACTCATTTACAAACTGTTTTTACAAATTATATTAGGTATGACCACTCATACATTCTTAATTGAAGCATGACCGGTCATACTTAGTGTAATTTATAAGAATTTATAAACAAAAAATTTATAAATATAATCTTCCCCTATATATGAGGTTATACTTACTACCTATTTTTGTTACTACTAAATCTTAACCGTTGATTTCCGTCAATCTAAACTATTGTAATTTAAAGAATCATATTAATTAATTAATTATTAATTCACAATAAATTATAACCGTTAAATTGACGGAAATCAACATTTAAGATTTTGTAGTAACAAATAGCAAGAAAAGTAGGTAGTAATCAATTTATCTTCTATAATAAATAAGATAATAAATCCATAAAAAAATTATAAACAATAAATAAAACAGAAAATTAACATAAAAAAACCCTCAAATAAATTAAGGAAAAAATTACAGAAAAAAGTCAAAAAAACTGAAATGAAGACTTTAAAAATTTAAAAACCTTTTAATTAAAAAAAATAGACGAAAAACACACTGGCAAAAGCATAGAAACTTTAAAGAATTTTTATCTCTGTTTCGAATCAAAAGAGTGTCTTA
>JAVKPL010003217.1:0-19173 GCA_032173675.1 Gastrolobium villosum
TCTTTAGCTATAAATCAAAATGAAATTTTCTGCACAGTGCATAATTGAGATAGTATTAATGTTTTAGGTACATAACCTATATAAGTCAATAAGCAAAAAATACTTAAATATATACATTATTATTATTATTTTTTGAATTTTTTTTTTTGGAATTTTTTTTGGGATTGGGTCGGGTCACCTTTTAACCGACCTGGTCGCACCAATTCTGATGTATGGTTGTCCGTTGCTTCACTCGCATAGATTATATGAGCGATTTATAGATTCCCAAATCAATCCGACTAAGTCAATCCAATTTCATTAACATTATTTCAGTGCCTCAATAACACACGGGAGTTGTCCCAACTAAAGTGCGGAACTAATGATATGGCAGTGAGTACAATACTAATTAGATGTGGGACTAATAAAACATGCTTTGACTACGCATTTAAGGGCATGTTTGGTATGAGGCATAAGGTCTGATAGTATAAGCTTATATTATATATTATGACATTTTCAGTTGTTTGGTGTGACCATCGTATAGTATAAGTTTATACAACAGGATCCCTTTATACATCAAAATGACGTATAACTTAATCCGGCCTAGGAGTGATGGATTAGGCCTGATAAGGGGTTGATGTATTAATATTGTTTACAAGTATAATTCCCAAGAACTAATATATCATTTCAATATTTATATATTAAAAATAATTTTTTTTAATATATTAATTTTTAAAATATAGGAGTATATTATTGTATGCAATATCATACCAAACGTTGGATAGTATTAACATTTAATCAGGTCTTATACTATCAGATTTTACACTATTAAATTTTATCCTATACTATGCACCAAACATGCCCTAATATTAGATTGGAAAATCTTTTTCAATGCCCATTAGTTGAGCAATTCTTTTTGAGATCTGCTTTAGTACGGTCATTTTGCCACAGGTTGTCCTTGTTTAGTTTTTTTCCCCTTTCTTCACTTCGACAAAAGGAAAACCAGATTTACCCTGTTTGGTTGTTGTTTTTATTATAAAAAAAAGTGTTAATCTAATCTTATGTTACATAAGAGAAGATCTTTGTAGATACATATGTGATAGGACACACTCTTTAAAAAAAAAAAAAAAGTGCTATGATTTTTTATGGTACTATTGGAGATAAACTCCTCTCATATTGCATAAAACTCTAGAGTAGTTTTTCCCAAAAATAAAATAAAATTGTGATTCTAAAACAAAAAGCTGATAAAACCTTTTTAGTTTTCTTTTCTTTTTCAAAAGAGCAAAAATATAACGTCTTTTACATGTTGATTTGTGTTATGTATGTACATGAACCTATCCGTAGAATTTGGGTTTTGGACATTTATATATAATGCTTAAAATTGATATGTAATTGATAACACACCTATATATTCAAAAACTCTATTTGTTCTGGATAGCCCACCCACAGGGGTCTAATTGTTAGGACCAGCCTAAAGAGCCTCTTTTAGAAGGCATCACAAGATGTCTCCTCTTCCCCATGCACACCAGCTGCCCCTGCACAAAGGCAGGGGTTCAGCATGTCTAGCCTGAAAAGGCTAGGCTGGCTAGGTTAACTAGAGCTCTTGCTCTAAATACCCCCCTCTCACATTGAGGGAGGGACCTCTTCTTCTCTACTCAGCCTCTACGACTGTGACTATGGAGAGCCACCTTAGCCACTTCCACACACACCCCCCTTGAGCACATACATGGGAAGCTCTACTAGTGCCCTGGTCTCTACCATTGCTACTATGGACACCCCTATATCAACATACTTCACCCTTCATGGGAGATATCTATGTACACTATCAGTACACTATTTTTTATTTTTTTTTGGTAAGCACGAACTCTATTTTTCTTTCATTGATATATGTATCTCCTTTAATCCACACAAACTGAATATTTATTTTTTAGATAACGTTAAAAAGATAATTTAAAAAATAAAAAATAATTGATAGAGCATTTAATTAATTTTGTTTTATTATACAATGGTGAAAAGAAAATAAAATCCTTGTTATTATTTAATTATTATATTATAATTTAATATGACAAGCGAGCTCCACGTGAACAAAGGGCAAGGGCACCTTTCATTTTCCTTGGCGAAGAGCTCACCACGTCTCTCTCGCGTGATTACCGGTCAAGATTGATTATATATTGCAAGGTAGAGGTATTAAACGAGTCATGGGCTTTATAAGAGTCTTTAGTTCGACTCGTGAAGGTCTGAATTTATATGTCTAAAATTGGTTGTTGGCACCAGACTTGAATATGTATAAAAGCTCATTTAATAGAAAGGCCTCAGATTCCAATTCAAAAGCTCGGTCTTAAAACCTCTCATGTCGACGTAGTATATTATTTTTTATTTATATTTTATATTTTTTATACTACTTGTAATAGCCATTTCTTTCTCCTCAATCCATTTCATCCCATTTTATTGGTTAAACAATGTTTTTGAATGATTTTATTCTATATCATGCTATTTGGATATACCTTAAATTTATCAATATTTATGGAATTACTAATGTTAATCTGTTTGGATAAATTTTTATTGTCTTATTTTTTAAAAACAGGCTAAACCAGACTTTTTTTATATAAATAAGACAGGCCACATGTCAATAATTATATTATAATAGGTAACATGCTTGGTCAGGCTGACCCATTTAAATTCAGGTTTAATTTTTTAAGAGCAAAACTCGGCTCGGCTCGTTAACACCCCTAACCAAGGGCTAGCAACCTTATACATGTCGTATGCATATGAAAATCTGGTCTTGAAATTTCAAACCATGTGAAAATTTGTGTGTTTTATACATTAAGTGAGATCTTATTAAATTCTTTTACAAATTTATGAAGAGAGTAACCCAAAATTTTTAACCCAAAAGATCCACAATACACATGCACGCTATCCCTGAGACCTGAGTGTGGTCAGTTATTATGGGACATATGTTTTTTTTTTTCCTTTGAAGGGTAAGCGTACTTGAGTTAAAATTTCGATTTAAATTTATGATTTTATGATTTTTTTTTAATCAAAATAATTTCATTAAAATTTTTAATTCTTTTATGATTTTTAATGAATTTTTTTATATTAAAATTTTACGTTGTATTTCCTATTTTAAGTTTCTTGGATAAGTGTTAATTGATATGAATGGGTGTCACGTTTTGCTACTCACCCGCCACCGACCACTTCCAATTGGCAAAGTGATTAATTGCAGTGCAGAAGCTGCACCCCAAAATTAATATAAATAAAGGTTCACATTCTCAGTACTGTCTTGCACCACCTTCCTAATATGGCAAGCTCAAAGGACGAGAACAAACATGTGGCAGTGTTTATTTTCCCCTTTGGGAGCCACCCTCTTCCTCTATTAAACCTTATCCTCAAACTTGCTCATGCAGCTCCCAATTTGTATTTCTCATTCATTGGCACCGAACACTCTAATAAACCTCTTTTCTCAAAACCTCACATTCCAGATAACATAAAGGCTTATAGCGTAGGTGATGGAGTCCCTGAGGGTCAAGTACTAGGTGACGACCACCCAGATGAAAAAGTGAACCTTTTTCTTCAGGCTGGTCCTGAGAATTTGCAAAAGGGTATAGATTTGGCAGTGGCAGGGACAAAACACAGAGTAACTTGCATCATTTCTGATGCTTTTGTTACTCCTTCACTCATATTGGCTCAGAAACTAAATGTTCCTTGGATTCCAGTTTGGCCTCCCTTGTCATGTTCACTCGCTGCCCATTTTTACACTGACTTGATACGCAAGCAATGTGCTAATAATAATAATAATAATAAAAATGGTGGAGACAGAGCTTTGGATTTCATTCCAGGTTTGTCTAAGATGCGTGTTGAAGATTTGCCAGATGATGTATTAATCAAATGTGGTGAAGAGGAGTCACTATTTACAAAGACACTAGCTTCACTTGGTAGAGTACTACCTCAAGCTGAGGTAGTTGTTATCAATTTCTTTGAGGAATTAGACCCACCCTTGTTAGTTAAGGATATGAGATCAAAGTTGAAGTCATTGCTTTATGTTGGTTTTCTCACTCTTTCACTTCCTCTTATGCCATTGCCTCCGTGTGACACAGATGAAACTGGTTGTTTGTTATGGTTGGAAAAGCAGAATGAAAGATCAGTGGTGTATGTTAGCTTTGGGACTGTTGTGACACCACCTCAACATGAGCTTGTGGCTTTGGCTGAAGCATTGGAAGCAAGTGGTTTTCCATTTCTTTGGTCCCTCAAGGATCATCTAAAGGGTCTTCTTCCAAATGGGTTTCTTGAGAGGACCGTAATTCGTGGGAAAATTGTGCCTTGGGTTCCTCAAACTCATGTTTTGGGACATGATTCTGTGGGAGTGTTTGTGACTCATTGTGGGTGTAACTCTGTGTTTGAGAGTATTTCTAATGGGGTGCCTATGATCTGCAGGCCATTCTTTGGAGATCATGGAATGGCTGGAAGAATGGTTGAAGATTTTTGGGAGATTGGTGTGAGGATAGAAGGTGGAGTGTTCACCAAAAATGGATTGCTCGAAAGCTTGAATCTGATTATGGTGATGGAAGAGGGGAAGAAGATGAGGGAGAAAGCACTAAAATTGAAGAGGACCGTGGAAGATGCAGCTGGGCCACAACGGAGAGCAGCACAGGATTTCAAGAACTTGGTAGAACTAGTTTCTAGCTCTTAATTAATGATGGGTTGCATTGATTAGAGTGTTTTTCATGTGTATTTTTTTTTTATCTGTGTTTTGGTTTTGGCGAACAACGAGTGTTTTGACGAAGAATAAATTTCTCATTCTTTTAAGGATTTTATAAGAGTTATACAGTAGGAAAAATGGTTGTGTAATGTTATCGAGATTCGTTTTGCGTGCTGTAATTTCTTCTTTTTTTCTTGAAAATATGTGGACCCCATAAAATATTTGTGTGTATGAAAATTTGTTGTGTTATGTTAAATGATAAATACAAACCCCTTATTTAAATTATGGGTAATATTTTTGTTACGATATGTAAAAGTATTCTTTCGTGTACTCGTATTTTTTTTAACTTGAAATAAAATAAGGATTTTATATTTATCATTCAACATGAGAATTGAATTCTCATGTTATAGAGACAAAAAGCATGTGAGACCGATATGTTAAAAAGAATTATGGTAGGATCCATGTTGGCACGAAAATCAAAGGATGTGTATGAAAATTCAAATTCTCATGTTAAATGTGAATTATAAAACCCATAAAATAAAGATTTTGAAACAAGAGATTCTCGGTATCCGGATTATTATTATATAAATTAGAAAGGATAAAAATTTAGGAAGAGTGGATACTTTTAAGTTAAAATTTTATATAATTTAGGCAGGCAAAAAAATTAAAATAATACATTTAAATCAAATAATTACGCATTTAATATTATTTATCAAAAAAATTACAGATCTAATGTACAATGTGACGCCCCTTTTGGGCGTCACATGTGACGCCTCAATGGGGCGTCTTCCCCTTCAACAAACTTTCCTACTCACACAACATTTTGTGGGGCCCACACATTTTAAAATAAAAAATAAAAGAAAAAAATATGGCACACAAAACGAATCTCCATAACATTACACAATCACTTTTCATACAACATAATAAACATTATACCCACACACATATATATATATATATATATATATATATATATATATATATATACATATATTATGCAGTTCTGCAGATAAGTTATTTACAGTAAGCCCAATGTGATGTCGTTTTGGAGCAGAAATCATAGTGTTTTTATAATTTTAATTTATTTCAGGGTTATGTTAGTCTTTACATTTATAATTTTTTAAGATTTCAACACCAAAATGATTTCATTTTGAGAGTAAATATAGATAACTTATCTGCAATAATTGCAGAAATATTTTTCTGATATATATATATATATATATATATATATATATATATATATAATGGGATTGTCATTTCATTTCAATTAAAATAATTTTACTAACAAAGATGAATATAGATAGTCAATACTCAACACCCAAGTTACCTAGGCATGATGTGGACAAATTTTGATAAGTTATTTAAAATAGTGAAAATTATTTGTACTTTTAAATTACACAATTTGTGTCATTTCACTCTCATAAAGATGTGAAACCCACACCTTTAATTATTTTTGTCCACTCTCTCCCATTATTTATCTCTTTCTCTTGCTTAAAATGATACACATTTTTTTCTTAAAAATAACAATAATAATAAACTAATAGGTAACAGCCTAATTTAATTTAAATGACCCGATTATGGTATCTTTATTGTTTATATATATGGGTTTAACGTTTTTTGATATTGTAAAAGTAAATTTATTTCCTACATGTATATAAAAATATGTGTGGCTCATATTTTTTTTCCTATCTTCTCCTATAATATAAAAAATATTAAACCCTATATTTATACATATCAGAGAAATAATTTCTATTCATATATATATATATATATATATAATAAAATACCACCATCCAACGGCAGACGCACGTTAGTGCTAGTGTCTGCACTTGTAGACACAAAGTTGGAGAAATGTTTTTTTTTCCACATGAGATGGATGCTTCAAGTCAAGTAAAAAAAAAATTAGAAAGATTAAAGAAAAAAGGTAAAAATATGTCCAACCTAACGAACCCATACAATTAAAAGCTTAAAGCTTAAACCTTAACCCATTGCTTTGTCTCTTTTTTTATATATAAACCTTATTAGCTCTAAATCTTAATAAACATAACATTCCTGAAATTCAATCTTCATCAAGTGGAGGAGAATCTCACGGGATTTTTCACGTTTTTTTTTTGTGAAACAAAAGTGACCAATTTGGATCAAATAGACATCGATAAATGTGAGTTTTTGATCGATTAACTCTTACAATTATACTATGTTTTACCAATGTCTTTTTGTGGTTTTTTTTTTTAATTATCATTACCTATTATTTTTTTAAAACTTTTGTTGATTCACCAAAGCTAACTTTACTTTTAAAATGGAAGTAAAAATTGAATTATGATCAAATTCTTTAAAATAAAAAAAAAAATATTTGTGCAGATGTAAAGAAAATGTTTTGGTCCACCACCGCCAGAATATAATGATAATGTAATGTGACCATATGAGACCCATATAAAGTTCTCGGCGGAGGATCAAAGAACTTTTTTTTTTTGATAACATCAAAGAACTTCTTTAAATACAAGAAACCTATCATTTGACTTTTGGGATTCATAAATTTTAAGTTTTGGGCTCCACCTATTTAATTAATGTTTTTGAGAAGATAGATATAAAGTTGTGAATGAATTTTCTCATCAAATTTGACGAAATTTTTATGTCTATTTTTTTTATTAATAATAATTTGATCTCATATATTTAATACGTTGAAAGAAAAAGATAAATATAAAAATTTTACATGAAGGCAAAAAAATTAAAAAAATACATTTAAATCAAATAATTACGCATTTAATGTTATTTATAAAAAATTACAGATCTAATGCACAATGTGACGCCCCTTTTGGGCGTCACATTGTGCATTCTATTTATTCCCCCACCCCCTCCATTCAATTCACATCTCTTCTCTCACTCTTCTTCATCTCTTCTTCACCAAAATTCCTTTATCTTTAATTTAGTATTTGAATTTTATTTGTTATTATATTTAAATATGAGCTCAAATTCTGATTCTGTTCGTGTTGTGTTATATTACAATGGTAGGATGGTTGAAGGTCGACAAGGTGTCATATTTGAAGATGAAAAAAGGCCGACACGTATCCAACGCAACGTAAGCATTGGCGAACTGCATGAGAGAATTCGGCAGAAGTTAAGTCTTCAAGACAACCAATGTATCACTGAGATCACGACAAGGGTATGACAAGGTGATAGATACATTAGTTTGAAAGTTGTTGACGATGAAGACGTGGAGATGACAATGGAAGAATTTTTCAAGCAATCAAGGATAGATTTTCTGGAGTTGAATGTCGACATCGCCGCAACCGAGAATTTTCCCTTACCGGTGAGGTCAGTTGAATTAAATTCTCCCCGTCTTCCAGCTTCGCCTGCCGCTCATGCATCTTCAGTTGGTAACTTTTTTGAGGGAGATGAAAATAATCCGACTTGGGTAATGCATGACGAAGACGACGATGAAAATATGGCAATGGAAGAACGTCTTCTGGCGGATGATGCTAGTGCTTCAGAAGGAGATGAACCTCGTGAAATGGTTGCGTCTCAAATCCCAATATTCCATCAACCAGTCGTCGCGCAAATGCCGCAGTTGAATGACGTTGCGTCTGCCCCGTTTGGTATTCCCCATGAAGGTAATTGAAATAAATTATAAATAGCTGAATAGAATATTGCTTTAATACCTGAATTTAGAAGTTTGTTTTAAAAAGTTATAATCCGCAGTTGCAGGTGACGAAGCTGTTATTCCTTTTTGGGAAGGAATTCCACATTATTCCTACATTGATTGGAGTTATCGGAGCGAACAAGAATCATGCACTGATGGTACGGTTTCAGGATTGGGTTCAATTCAAGGTCCGTGGCAACTGGGTGATGCGTTATTTGTCAATCAAGAATTTGCAACAAAAAAGGATGTCCAAATGGCACTTAAGCACCACCTCATTAGGGAGCATCAAGAAGCAATCGTAATTGAGAGCACGCCTGCAAAGTTGACCATAAAATGTTGTGCGTATGATCAAGGTTGCCCGTGGCGCGTCAGGGCAATCAAACCGGTGTTTGGTGAAAATTGGAAGATTACGAGATGGGGTGGAAAACACAATTGTTTGAATGAGCACATTTCTCAAGGACATAGACAGCTAGATGCGGGCGTAATTGCAGAACTCGTCACTAATTACAGAATACTTACTACTATTTTCTAAGTCACTAATTACTACGCTAAATCGTAATGCATAATTAAATATTAATAATAATAACTACGTAACATAAAAAGGGAAGTAAAATTACAACATTCATGGCATTGCATAAAGTTTCTAATTGACTATCCTAATGTTCTAAGTCTCTAATATACGATCAATCCTAACATGCATTACTAACTACCACCGTAATTTAAACATATACATAAGAGGTATTAGGACCTTACCTCTAAGTCGGCAGAGCTTCGCTAGGAATCGTCGTTAGAGAGATGTGAATGAGTGAGGATTATGAAAGGGACAAAGGGTATTTATAGTAATGCAACATGTAACGCCCCATTTGGGCGTCACATGTGACGCCCAAATGGGGCGTTACATGTGACGCCCAAATGGGGCGTTACATGCTGCATTAGATCTGAAAATACCCCCAAACTGCATTAAATGCGTAATTTTTTTATTAAATTACATTAATTAAATTTTTTTGCCGCTAATGCAAGCACAAACTATATTTTGAACGAGTCTTTTTATTATATTTTATAAGATTGTGAGTATATTTATGGCTTTAACGTTTCTAAAGTGAATGTAGATAAGTTATCTACATTCGCTCCTAAAACGACGTCGTTTTGGGTTGAAAAAATAAAAAAATTATAATGAAAAAGACTATTATAAACCTAAAATAAATTATAATTTCAAAAATACCTTAATTTCTGACTCAAAACGACGTAGTTTTGGGCTCAATGTAGATAAGTTATCTACATTCACTGTAGAAAAAGCGAATCCTATATTTATAGTGTTCATTTTTTCTGAAGTTAATGCATATAAGTTATCTGCATTGAGCCCAAAACAACAACGTTTTGGGACGAAAATCAAGATGTTTTTGTAATTTTAATTTATTTCAGGGTTGTAATAGTCTTTATAATTATAATTTTTTAATATTTCAACACCAAAACGACGTCGTTTTGGGAGTAAATGCAGATAACTTATTTGCAGTAACTATGAAAATATTTTCCTGATATTTATATTGATTCATGGGTTTAATGTCTCTCATGTTGTAACAAATATTTTATCTCTGTACAAACATAAAAGTGTATTAAGCTTTTTTTTTTCTCTTCTCATCACATGACCTCACATGAGTCCCACACACATAAAAACTTTTATGTGTGTAGAAGATAATTTTATCTCGTACAACGTAACAAACATCAAACCGTTAATTTATTTTGTGTGTAAATATACTCTACGTATCATACCAATTATAACATTGGACAAAAGTAATATAATTCTTACAGAATACTTACTACTATTTTCTAAGTCACTAATTACTACGCTAAATCGTAATGCATAATTAAATATTAATAATAATAACTACGTAACATAAAAAGGGAAGTAAAATTACAACATTCATGACATTGCATAAAGTTTCTAATTGACTATCCTAATGTTCTCAGTCGTCTCTAATATACGATCAATCCTAACATGCATTACTAACTACCACCGTAATTTAAACATATACATAAGAGGTATTAGGACCTTACCTCTAAGTCGGCAGAGCTTCGCTAGGAATTATCGTTAGAGAGAGATTAGAGAAATGTGAATGAGTGAAGATTATGAAAGGGACAAGGGGTATTTATTGTCAAGTTGAAAGTTACTCCCAAGAAATTCATGTATTCCGAGAATAATACACACATCGAATCAAAACATGACAACATCATTCCCCGTACTTTATAACAAAATTTAAATAGTTGGATGGATTACTTACATAAGATTTTGATAGAGATTTGCAGTGAGATGTGATAAGATAATAGTTTAACAGGGTTTATTAGAGTACAAATGAAGGTTTATTCAGATGCAATATACACTTCACATTCAAGATTGTTGAGAAGTTGGCATTGACATGTTAACCTTGCTCCCGCTAGCTGAATCCTTCCACTGCTGTGTTACTGTTTTGATCTGTGTATAAAAGTTAACCCCTGCCTTGCCTGTCATTCAAAAAATAGTATCAAACTCAAACTCAAACTCATTCAAATCCAAGGGTATAGCCTACATATCACAAAAGCGAAACCTGATAGTACATGTGGAAAGGAAAAGCTAGCTTTGGGAGAAATCATTATACCATAGAAATTGAGATCGCCTGCAAATGATGCCTTGTTGCCAGTAAATGAAAAAAAGGGTAAAGGAACAGGAATTGGAACGTTTATGCCCACCTAGTTCAAATGCAGTGACAAGTGATAATATCCATAAGAGTATCAAATATATTGGTAGAGAATAATATAAATCATTAAAAAGACCTTTATCTGACACTTTAAGGTTTTGGGTTGAAGTGGTTCTTTACATCACATCATAGCCTGGTTTATATTATAAAGAACCACTTCAATCTAAAACCTTAAAGTATTAGGTAAAGATTTGTTTAACTGTTTATATTATTCACTAACATATGTAATCAATTTGTGGCAGAGAGAATCTAGCACATGGAAAAATGTAAATTATTTGGTTGAAAAAAATAACATACACCAATGCATATATACAGGTTCAAATCCATAAACACTATTATTAATTGGGGCAGGTTATATTTACAAACTTTTTTGTTTACAAATTCTTACAAACTACACTGTATTTTTTCCGGGAGAATACAAACTTTTGCAAACTACACTATGTTCTCCCGGGAGAAGATAGTGTAATTTATAAAAAAATTCTAAAAAATTTATAAACGGATCCTGTACCTTATTAATTAACGTGTTTCCAATAGCAAAAGCAAAACATCCCACTTAGGTGACAAACCTGCCCAGCCTCAATCTCTGTCTGAAATTTCCTTGCAGCCACGCCGGATGTAGTAAATATAGTAGCACCATTTCCATACCTATAGGAGAAGTCAGAGTTAACAGATAAATGGTAGTTTAGCAAAAGCAAATGAAACGGAGAGCTTATTAATAAATACTTGTTTTCGTTGATAATGTTTATGGCCTCTTCCAAGCTATCAGCCTGATGTTAAGAAGGAAAAAAAAAAAATATTGTATCAGCATAACATTATATTAAAAATCTAAGACATATGAATCTTCCACATGACCAAAAAACGAAAAATAAAATAATTCCAAATTAGAGGATTTCAAGGATGAGACAAATAAAATGTACCTCCATGAGAAGAAGAACTGGACCAAAAATCTCCTCCTGCACAGACCGTGATATAGTCGAGTTTAATTTAAGCCTAAACTTCCAAGTCTTTCTATTTTCTGGAATTCTTTAATAAACACTTACTGATTGGAGATTAGTGAGAAAATACCTGGTAGCACTCCATGTTGGCAGTGACATCTGATAAGATGGTTGGTCCAATGAAATTGCCAGATTCATATCCGGGGACCTACTTGACATCCACATATGAATTGTTAAGCAGTCATAAAATTATCATTCAACATCAACATCAAAAACACCTTTATCCCAAATTAATTGAGGTCGGTGGTAGATGAACCCAAATGAAAGATAAAAAAGGTTGAAAAAAAAACATAAAAGTAAAAATAAAAATAAATAAATAGAATAGTAATATATATATATATATATATATATATATATATATATATAGGGACAGGATCCGTTTACAAACTTTTTGGAATTTTTTTACAAATTACACTATGTTCTCCCAGGAGAACATAGTGTAGTTTGCAAAAATTTATATTCTCCCGGGAGAATATAATGTAGTTTGTAAATATAACCTGCCATATATATATATATATATATATATATATATATAAATAAAAAAGAAAGGGAAAAGAAGAAGAGGGAGAAATGAAAGGGAAATGAACTAAAAAGAGACCATCATAAAATTAGGATTAAAAAGAAAAAAGAAAAAAAACCACTCCTCGTTAAATCGGACTAGTGAATATGGGGTGGAGGAAATCCTTGTACGCAGCCTTACCCTTGCTGTTTCATGGATTCGAATCCATGACCTTTCAGTCACGAAGGAACAGCTTTATCACTGCTCCGGTTCGCCCCTTTTAAAATTAGGATTAAGGGCCGATCCAGTTCAAATACCCATTCGTGAGTGTCTGGAGAAGGGAATACTCTAAAAAAAAATCAATTGATTGACTATATGACAAAACAAAGGCAAATGCAAGGACTGATCTATAGCAAGTGGAATACAGACATGCACCACACTGTACGTCCTTTGCATTTGCCAATTGACTTTTCTATTCAGGGTGCTCCATTTTATTGCATCTCAATCAGGTTAATTCAAACCAATTTTCAGTGTGCTATGACACTCTGGCTTCATATATACCACCAAGCAACTGAACCAAGCGCCACAACCATGGGATTTTCTTAAGGTTCCATAAGAGTTATACAAATAAAAGGTTCTACTTTTTTTACAGGTATTTAACTGTTAGTTTACAACCGAATCAAATGATATGCGAAGAAGAAATGTTTCATTATCTCCTATATGTTTTTCTTCTATAAGGCACCAGTTGGAAGAGTGCTATAATGACTTAAATTACAATCTTCGTATACATAAATCTTTCTGCTGCTTTTGGTTTCCAAACACTCCTATGTCAATTCCTATGCCAAAGATTGAAGAGGTAAATTGATCATACATGCAAAAGTAAAGAAATGTGTATGAACTATAAATATAAAATAATAAAAGTGGTTTTGAGAATATAAAAGCTACCACTATATTTCTTCCATCAAGCACTAGTCTGGCACCGCTTTCAAACCCAGATTGAATTAATCTGTGTATTCGCTCCTCTGCCTATGCAGTTGGTAAGAATACCGATGAGGAAAGGTAATGCAATGAATCTCTTTGACAGTAATTCTTAAACAATATTCTGAAGATTTGCCATTAAATTTTAGTTCAAATCCATAGCATGGAAAAAGTAAAATAAGAACCGTAAATAAACCTGTCTGCTAATTACTGGACCAAGGTCTGCATCAGGTTCAGTTCCAGCATTTACTTTAATAGCTTTGGCACGTTCCACAAGTTTATTTTCCCTGGAAAAATATTGTGGAGACTAATAAAGGATGAAATTATACTTAAAAGATTTTAAGTACATGACAAAAGTAAGTTTTATAAGGCCAAAAAAGTACATAAAGTCATCCAGATCGTTTTGGAACAAGCATCTAGCGGAAGATGCTACTGCAAGAATCATAATAAAATCGAATTAAATAAGAACATAATAGAGTATGATACCACAGTTTTGAGCCTCCAACAAAAACAACTGTGCTGAGAGCCATGCATCTTTGACCAGCAGCCCCAAAACCCGCAGCAATTAAAGCATTTACAGTAGCATCAAAACTTGCATCAGGCATGACAACTGCATGATTTTTGGCCCCCATATTAGACTGAAAAAAAAAAAATCATTAGGTGCATAGCTTCCAATCATTAGCATGGGCAGAAAGAAACAATTTTACTAAAGGGAGGAGAAAACTAAGTGCACCCACCTGAACACGTTTTCCTTTAGCTGCTGCTCTTGCATATATGTGCATTCCACCAGCCTTGAATACAAAATAAGAATATCAAATAAGGATATATAATAATAAAATTCGGGGGTGCAACTATCATTTGCAAAAAATAGCATTTGAATCACTTGCTCTCTTGTATCTTTTATGTAAGTGCGGTCAAATTGTGAAATGATTTAATTTTGCTGATATTTAACAGGACTGCCTTTGGTTTAAATCATTTAAATTATCGTTTAGGATCATAAAATTAAGGCATCATATAAAAGCAGTAAAATAAAATATAAAAAATCATTAGATGACTTACAACATTTGAACCAACAAAAGATACGGCTTTGATGTCGTCATGATCACAAATAGCATTGACAATATCCTGTCACCAATTGGATTATTACGAACATCAATTTATGCATCACAATGTGACGAGTTGTTATAAGCAATCCTCTGATTTAAAACTTGAATATGCAATGAAATGACCAAATGCCAAATGAGCCCATGAGTTCTTTACTAGGAAAGTATCAAAGAAACAAGTGACGAATAAAAGTTTAATTAAAAAAGGTGATAGCATACATGAGTTCCATGAACTATATTTAAGACACCCTCGGGCAAACCAGCCTCCATTGCCAATTCTGCAAGCATTACAGAAGCACCTGGAAAAATGCCTAAGTTAAGATATAACATCCGAGGAGGAATATTCTCACTACCAAAATTTTCCACTACCAACTTACTACCTATCTAATCACCATTAGATTAACATTTTCTCTCTCTTCAAAAACTTTTTAACATTCTCTCTCTTTGATCCAATGGTAATGTGATAGGTAATAAGTTAGTAGTAAGAATTTTTGGTAGTTAGAATATCCTTACTCATAACATCGAGTCATAAATTAGTTTCTCTCCACCAGAAGTTGTAAGTAACCAAAAAGTGATGAATCATGAAAGTGGAAAGAAGACTGTATACTTGTAAGTTCTGCCAGATAAGTGTGCCGTTACCATAGGAGCATGCTGCATGTATCATCACAAGGGTAGGGAAGAAAAACTAATGGATGGCTGATAATATTCAGTATTCCATAACTTGATAGATAAATAAGACCATATTTATCAGTAATCACCAAGTAAAATTAATATAGACTTCTCGGACAAACTGTAACATATTAAAGAAGCATAAGATTGCTTTAAATTACAGAAAATATTAGAGTCCTTTTTTCCATTATATTCACACCAAGCTTCAAATTGAGGAGTTAATTCAAGGGTATTGATAAACAACAAATATATGTGGAAAACTTCACCTGGATCTTTCTCTGATGGCTTTAGAATAAAGGTATTGCCGCAGGTAACTGCCATTGGGAACATCTGCAGAAAGATCATAAACATTTGGAATTTGGTATCATGTCCTTTTAGAGAACAAGATGTCAATTTTATATCCAATACAATATAATATACATCATATTCCCGTAATAAATAACAATAATATGGGAAGAGACAAATAAAAAGCTATTCTAGCCCAATATTTCCGGACCATTTTATATAATTAGACCTTTCCTATCTTATGCATACTGATATGGAATAAATCTTTGGTGCGACTGTTGTACCAAAGATTCATTGCATCCTATTAATGAAAATATTACATGTCAGTCAAAATTTTCTTTTTTTCTGCCAAATTTTGTCTCTCTCTCCTCTGATGTGTAATGTTTCTATTGATGAGATACACTGAATCTAGGTGCAACAGTAGCACCAAGGATTTATTTGATATGAATGAGATGACCAAGCAAACAAGAAATAAAGGAGTACCCAAGAACTAAAAGCCAAAATTAATTACATAGTAGAAAATTAACCAAAAATAGAAGACAGCTTACCCATAAGGGAATCATTGCAGGAAAGTTGAACGGACAAATACCAGCACAAACACCAAGCGGTTCTATAATGCTGAATGTATCAATTCCCCGTGATACATTGGAAAAATACTCCCCCATTTGTAGAGTTGCCATCCCACAAGCATGTTCCACCACCTCTAGATGACATTAATCAAAATGTTCACATAACTTCATTACCAAAATTGTTGAGCTCAATCATTATCTCATTACAAAAACTTCTCAAGCAACATATTAGAAAGACCAACCTAAACCACGGAATACATCTCCTTGAGCATCCTTTAGCGTCTTTCCTTGTTCAGTGGTCACATTCATTGAAAGTTTATCCTAAAACAATTACATAGTAGAGTGATATGATTAAAAAAAATAAAAATTATTGGCATATGTGCTGATATAGGTGTCTTGGTCTAAATCAGTGAATGAATGTGACACAGCCATAGAACATTGTAAAATGCTTACCATATCTCTGCGTATAAGCTCCTGGAACTTCAACATAACACGTTGGCGTTTTGTGATTGGAGTGTTACGCCATGATGGAAATGCCTTCTTTGCTGCAGATACCGCAGCTTTAAACTCTTCATCCGTAGTCAAAGGAACTTGTGAAACAACTTCTTGTGTTGCCTGTTATCAGATGATATCAATATTAGAAGTTTGCCTTTTCAAAACAGCAAAAAAGAGAGACAGCTTAATGCTCAATATAAAAAAAAAAAAAAAAAACACACTTACAGGGTTTATGACATCAATGAAAGTCAACGATTTTGAGTCGACAAAACTGCCCCCAATTAGATTTGGAACCCTCTGATATAATACAATCAAACAAAAATGGGAGATAAGAGGTAAATGGGAAACTCATGAAAAACAGATTACTTATCTTAATGCTATAGCATATACTGAATTATGCATGATATAATTGTTACTTATACTCGAGTTCAGATCTCAACTTTCTGGAGACACAGTATCAAAATCTACAGCAAATGCAATTACTCCTTATATGTTACAAATTTATGAACTAAAAGAACAAAAGCTAAACCAAGTATCAGATCTCATCTTTTTGCCAATATCAAAATCAACACGCCCCCCACGAGAGCGGGCTTGAAGGGTGGAAACATACAAGCCCACCTACATGTGAAAGGTGGGAGGCGCGATGAGATTTCGAACGCTCTGATACCATGTAAAGAACCGATACACCACCAAAAGCTAGCTCAGAGAATAGTGACCAAGGTCTTATAAACTCCACGTTAGTTGTTCATCCAACCAATATGGGACTATATATTCAACAATAGGTAAAGCCAAAAAGATCTATTTTTTGTTTTCAAAAAAAAAAAAAAAGATATATTTTTTTTGTTCATATCAATTTGGTCAATTCTTCCTAACAAGTTCAATGAAAAGACTTTAAATCAAATTGAGACGACTACAAAAATACAAAAAATTCTAAATCAGTCTCTCTGAGCAAAAACATATTCAACAATAAACTTTTTTTTTTCAAACTACTAAGTGAGTTAACAGATAACCATCAAGTCAAAATTTTCAGGAATCCAAACAAAGGTTGAGCATACCGGGGGATTATGTTGTCTTGAAAAAAGCTCAGCAGCTGTTGATAAATGAGAACTTGCCATAGCAGAGTTCTGAGGCCTCAAATGGTTCAAACTTCTTCCCTGCAAAATCATCAAAATTGGGTTTTTCTTAATCAGATTTCAAATTTCAATTACTCATCATCATCAGCCATGTACAAGAGTGCATCCAAATAAGCGGGAACTTACGCGACGTACTTCAAATCATGTTTTAGTATTTCAGGAAATTAAGGAACATGTCTTGGAGGAGTGAAAGTGAAACTCACCGGACGTAACTGATTCTGCAAAGTGCAAACGCCACATTCACTCACTGTCGTTGTGAAATGTTGCTTATATACGACACGTGCTTTTGGATTATCATTCATTTTTTATTATTAAACACCAAAAGTACTTTTAATTAATGATTAATATATGTCTGTTGCAATTGGGCAGATAGAACAAAAAAAATTGTGACAGCTGTTAATATAATTGATTGCTCATAAAGATGATTGGACAAAAAGTAAAACTAGAAACCAATTAAATAAAAACCAATGATTTGCATGCTCTCCTCGCGCTTACTAACGCACTGTGTATTGAACTATTGATTCGGATAAGACTTTAAAAGCGATGTATCAAAAAGTAATCTTATAAATTTTTCTTTTGCTTTTGGAGCCACTTGAGTCATTAAGCATATAATTTAAAAAATGATATATGAAAAAGTAATCTTACAAATTTTCTTTTGCTTTTGGAGCCTCGTGAGAAAGGATTTTATAAGAGTTATTTTATAGGAAAAATGATTGTGTTATCCTTCCAAGTCCAAGTCCAAGTCCAAGAATTCACACAAAACATAAGTATCTGGTCCTGCAACGTAACTTTGCCCAAAAAATGAAGTGGCCACACACTGATTCTGAATCTGAATTTGAATCCTCTGCTCAGCATGGCCATTTATTCACATTCCAATCAAATCAAAAGCTTGGTTTCAAAGGGTCTTTATCACCAAACACTTGAACTTTTCACACAACTCCATCTCTCTGGCCACCATTTCATCTCCTCTGTTCTTCCATCAGTCATCAAGGCATGCTCCTCTTCCCAGTGTCATGCTTTTGGCACACAGCTTCATTGCTTGGCTCTCAAGACAGGCTCATACTCTGAAGCAGTTGTGTCCAATTCAATCGTCTCCATGTATGCTAAGTTTGCAGATATCCAATCAGCACGACAAGTGTTCGACACAATGCCTCACAGAGACCCCATCACCTGGAACTCAATGATTAATGGTTATTTGCAAAATGGGCACTTGGCAGAAGCTTTGGAAACGTTGAAAGATGTGTACTTGCTTGGTCTTGTTCCCAAGCCGGAGTTGTTGGCTAGCATGGTATCTCTGTGTGGGAGGAAAATGGGTTCAAGAATAGGAACACAGATTCATGCTCTTGTTGTTGTTGATGAGAGGATAGAACAGTCAGTGTTTCTGTCAACAGCTCTTGTGGATTTTT
>JAVKPL010003218.1:0-12500 GCA_032173675.1 Gastrolobium villosum
AGCCTCATTACTTTATAACTGACTCATTAATCATTGATATGAATAACATAACTCCACACATAACAGCCTCATTACTTTATAACTAACTCATTAATATCATCCAAGTTTCATCCCGCATCGCAATCCTCTTCATTGATCTGAATAACATAACTCCACACGTAACAGCCTCATTACTTTATAACTGACTCATTAATCATTGATATGAATAACATAACTCCACACATAACAGCCTCATTACTTTATAACTAACTCATTAATATCATCCAAGTTTCATCCCGCATCGCAATCCTCTTCATTGATCTGAATAACTTAACTCCACACGTAACAGCCTCATTACTTTATAACTGACTCATTAATCATTGATATGAATAACATAACTCCACACATAACAGCCTCATTACTTTATAACTAACTCATTAATATCATCCAAGTTTCATCCCGCATCGCAATCCTCTTCATTGATCTGAATAACTTAACTCCACACGTAACAGCCTCATTACTTTATAACTGACTCATTAATCATTGATCTGAATAACTTAACTCCACACGTAACAGCCTCATTACTTTATAACTGACTCATTAATCATTGATATGAATAACATAACTCCACACATAACAGCCTCATTACTTTATAACTAACTCATTAATATCATCCAAGTTTCATCCCGCATCGCAATCCTCTTCATTGATCTGAATAACATAACTCCACACGTAACAGCCTCATTACTTTATAACTGACTCATTAATCATTGATATGAATAACATAACTCCACACATAACAGCCTCATTACTTTATAACTAACTCATTAATATCATCCAAGTTTCATCCCGCATCGTAATCCTCTTCATTGATCTGAATAACTTAACTCCACACGTAACAGCCTCATTACTTTATAACTGACTCATTAATCATTGATATGAATAACATAACTCCACACATAACAGCCTCATTACTTTATAACTAACTCATTAATATCATCCAAGTTTCATCCCGCATCGCAATCCTCTTCATTGATCTGAATAACATTACTCCACACGTAACAGCCTCATTACTTTATAACTGACTCATTAATCATTGATATGAATAACATAACTCCACACATAACAGCCTCATTACTTTATAACTAACTCATTAATATCATCCAAGTTTCATCCCGCATCGCAATCCTCTTCATTGATCTGAATAACTTAACTCCACACGTAACAGCCTCATTACTTTATAACTGACTCATTAATCATTGATATGAATAACATAACTCCACACATAACAGCCTCATTACTTTATAACTAACTCATTAATATCATCCAAGTTTCATCCCGCATCGCAATCCTCTTCATTGATCTGAATAACATAACTCCACACGTAACAGCCTCATTACTTTATAACTGACTCATTAATCATTGATATGAATAACATAACTCCACACATAACAGCCTCATTACTTTATAACTAACTCATTAATATCATCCAAGTTTCATCCCGCATCGCAATCCTCTTCATTGATCTGAATAACATAACTCCACACGTAACAGCCTCATTACTTTATAACTGACTCATTAATCATTGATATGAATAACATAACTCCACACATAACAGCCTCATTACTTTATAACTAACTCATTAATATCATCCAAGTTTCATCCCGCATCGCAATCCTCTTCATTGATCAGAATAACATAACTCCACACGTAACAGCCTCATTACTTTATAACTGACTCATTAATCATTGATATGAATAACATAACTCCACACATAACAGCCTCATTACTTTATAACTAACTCATTAATATCATCCAAGTTTCATCCCGCATCGCAATCCTCTTCATTGATCTGAATAACTTAACTCCACACGTAACAGCCTCATTACTTTATAACTGACTCATTAATCATTGATATGAATAACATAACTCCACACATAACAGCCTCATTACTTTATAACTAACTCATTAATATCATCCAAGTTTCATCCCGCATCGCAATCCTCTTCATTGATCTGAATAACATAACTCCACACGTAACAGCCTCATTACTTTATAACTGACTCATTAATCATTGATATGAATAACATAACTCCACACATAACAGCCTCATTACTTTATAACTAACTCATTAATATCATCCAAGTTTCATCCCGCATCGCAATCCTCTTCATTAATCTGAATAACTTAACTCCACACGTAACAGCCTCATTACTTTATAACTGACTCATTAATCATTGATATGAATAACATAACTCCACACATAACAGCCTCATTACTTTATAACTAACTCATTAATATCATCCAAGTTTCATCCCGCATCGCAATCCTCTTCATTGATCTGAATAACTTAACTCCACACGTAACAGCCTCATTACTTTATAACTGACTCATTAATCATTGATATGAATAACATAACTCCACACATAACAGCCTCATTACTTTATAACTAACTCATTAATATCATCCAAGTTTCATCCCGCATCGCAATCCTCATGTGATTCATCTAACTCTCATTAATCATTGATATGAATAACCTCCACACATACCCTCATTACTTTATAATGATAACTCATTAATACACAGTTTGGTCCTGTACATAACTAACTCCACACGTAACAGCCTCATTACTTTATAACTGACTCATTAATCATTGATATGAATAACATAACTCCACACATAACAGCCTCATTACTTTATAACTAACTCATTAATATCATCCAAGTTTCATCCCGCATCGCAATCCTCTTCATATATCTGAATAATAACTCCACACGTAACAGCCTCATTACTTTATAACTGACATCATTTTTGGCAGTTAACTCCTTTCATTATAATGGAACATAATATTTTTACTCCGGCATAACAGCATCATTACTTTATAACCAGTAGTCAATAGTTACATTAGGCATCATCGCCTGACACTTACCTTTGCGTGCCTTAAATATTACCAAACAGCAGCGAAGTATCTCACTTCTTAAGCGCACCTAAATCAATTACAACTAATCATTTACAGTGGCTATTTACATTGATATGAATCAGCAGCAAAACAGTCCACACATACAGCAGTGTTTACAGCAGCAAAACAGTGAGCATACAGCAGCAAAACAGTGAGCATACAGCAGCAAAACAGTGAGCATACAGCAGTGTTTACAGCAGCCAAAACAGTGAATATACAGCAGCAAAACAGTGAGCATTTACAGCAGCAAAACAGTTATACAGCAGCAAAACAGTGAGCATTTACAGAAGCAAAACAGTGAGCATACAGCAGCAAAACAGTGAGCATACAGCAGCAAAACAGTGAGCATTTACAGCAGCAAAACTACAGCAGCAAAACTCATTAATCATTGATATGAACACATATGATGACTACAAACAGTGGCACATTATGCATGAAAACAGTGGCATATGATGACTTAAAACAGTGGCCTTTTATGCATAAGAACAGTGGCATATGATGACTTAAAACAGTGGCCTTTTATGCATAAGAACAGTGGCATATGATGACTTAAAACAGTGGCCTTTTATGCATAGCATGGAAACAGTGACATTTCATGGCTAAAACAGTGGCATTTTATGTGCAGAAACAGTGGCATCTAATGTGCAGAAACAGTGGCTTTTAGGTGCAGAAACAGTGGCTTTTAGGTGCAGAAACAGTGGCATATAATGTGCAGAAACAGTGGCATATATGTGCAGAAACAGTGACATTTTAATGTGATTTTGAGGGACCGAAACAGTGGCATTTTATCTACAAAACAGTGGCACATCAAACCGAAACAGTGGCACATTTCTTCTTTAAAACAGTGGCCTAATTATACAAAACAGTGGCATATAATTTTAAGCATGATCATGAGACTTTTACTCTACTTACTCATGCATACAAATCATCATAAAATGGCTCCATACTTATACTTTAATCATGCTAAACCAAGGATCCAAAGCAACACATATACAAGGAGACATTCAAGCATACATACATGGCTACACAAAGAAAGAGTTCAAAGTTCAAAGCCTATCTTGTAGCACACCCTTCAAAGTCAAGAATCACACCACCTTCTAGCTTCACTACACACAAATCCACACTTCCTAAGAGGTTCTATGCGCAACAAGGTGAGGAACAAGGCTAGCACTAGCTTGGTGTATGGTTGAGGTGAGGGAAGGAGGGAGTTGGCTTGGCAAAGTCTTCTTGCTCCAAGGTGGCTTGTTGGTGCGGCTAGAGGGAGTGAGGAAGTGAGGGAGAAACTTGGCTGCATATGTGTATGGTGAGGGAGCTCTAGTGTGCGCATATTTAAGGAGGAGGTGAGGGAAAGTTGCTATGATTAACCATCATTAAAATTCTGATTACTTGAGGGGATGGGGCTGCATACAAGGGCTGAATCAAGCAAAGGTTTGCTTCTAATTTACTCTATTTACATGCAAGGAGGTGAGAGGGAAGAATTCAGATCTGAATGAGTGCTTACAAGTCAGAATTTTCACACCAAAGATCAAGCTATGCGCACACAAGGTTGAGTGGGAAAGGGATGCATCATGAACACTGATTTGTGGCAGCCTAAACACTCAATTTTGGGGCTGTCCTAAGTCAGAAAAACTTCTGCATAATTGACCAAGTTTTACGCATAGAGAGGAGTGGAAGATGTGCATCATGAGCACATGCAAGAGCTTTGCTAAGTCAACAAGTAAAACAACCATGTGGCAGCCCAAAAATCTGCACTTAGGCAGCCTTGGTGCGCAATGATGAGGGGGAAAAAAGTGCATCATGGGTGCAGTTTTGTGACAGCCCAAATTCAGATTTTGGAGCTGCACAAAATGATGAAAATGCAGCCAAAAATCCTCTTATAATGCATGTGAAAACAAGGCAGGTTTGGCTCATGATGGGCTGCAAAAGCTTGCCAAAAATCTGCACAAAACAGTGTCATGATGGAAGTGCAAGAGGGTTCTCCAAGTCAACAAGTTAGGCAGTTTGTGTCATAAGAAAAATCTGCACCCAAAGCCCCTCCATGTGCGCCTAAATGGAAGAGTATGCAGCCTAAAATCATGCTCAAGGTCCATGTGTCTTCCATGCAATAAAAATTGAAATCAAGTGTGCAAAGGTCAAGGTGAGGTGGCGGTCAAACATGAAGGAATTTGGCAGATTTTTTTTTTTCTAAGTGTACTCCACCCACTTGTGCGCATAAATGAGAAGGAAAAACATCTAGCCAAGTGGTTGTTCCTTGATGCACAAGACACCCTAGTTGGGCAAGGCTTAGGGGAAATAAGAATGGTTACAACTTTGGGCTGAATTAGCTTGATCCAAGAGCCATCCTTGGGCCATTGGCCACACACACAAAAGGATCCAATCACAAATCCAATAGCAACAAGTCCACACACACACACTAGCCCACATCCAAACACTAATGCCTTCTAACACACACTCACATTACTCATAAGATTAAATTCACATGTCTACATATGGATCTTCCTATGATTTAATTTAATTAGCTACCTTAGTCTTATCCAAGGATAAAGGTCAACCAATTCACAAGCCATTACACATAAACCATACATCCGGATTCTACACATGTACACATAGCATATAGTACTTATGTATTTTACTAATTATGCGGGATGTTACACTCTCCCCACCAAATAGGAATTTTGTCCGCAAAATAAACTTACTTAAGAGCTAAACAGTTCTGGATAGCGTTTCTGAACGTCGTCCTCGCGTTCCCAAGTGGCTTCAGCTGCCGATCTGTTGTTCCACAATACTTTCACCAACGGAATCTCTTTAGAACGGAGTCGCTTGACGGATCTTTCAAGAATTTGGAACGGTTGCACTTGATAAGTCAGATTTTCTTTGAGTTCCACTTCTTCCGGCTGTAACACGTGAGATGGATCAGAGAGATACCTCCGTAGCTGTGACACATGAAATACATTGTGAATTCCTGACAAATTGGGTGATAAGGCCAACCGGTATGCAGACTCTCCAATCCGGTCCATAATCAGATACGGTCCTAAGTACCGTGGACTTAACTTCTTAACTCCCATTCTCCTTCCGAGTCCCGATGTAGGAGTGATTCTCAAAAACACATGATCTCCGACTTCGAAAGATAGAGGCTTATGACGCTTGTCGTAATAACTCTTCTGTCTGGCCTGAGCCCTCTGCATATTCTCCCGAATCTTCTTTACTTGTTCGGATGTTTCTTGAATTAGATCAGGTCCTAACATACTTCGCTCACCCACTTCAGTCCAACATAAAGGGGATCTGCATTTTCTCCCATACAAAGCTTCATACGGTGCCATCTGAATACTGGAATGGTAACTATTGTTGTAGGCAAACTCAATCAACGAAAGATAACTATCCCAGCTGCCTCCTAACTCCAAAACACATGCTCGCAACATGTCCTCTAAAGCTTGAATGGTGCGTTCCGTCTGTCCATCGGTCTGCGGATGATAAGCAGTACTCAACCTCAATTGGGTCCCTAATGCTCTTTGAAAGGATTCCCAAAACTTAGATGTAAACTTGGGATCACGATCACTGACAATACTTGTAGGAACTCCGTGCAGCTTCACAATCTCCTGCAGATAAATTCTAGCAAGCCTCTCTGTATCATATGTGGTTCTAACACGCAAGAAATGAGCTGACTTCGTTAAACGATCGACAATCACCCAGATAGAATCATATCCTTCTCGCGTCCGAGGAAGTCCAACAACAAAATCCATCGCAATACTGTCCCACTTCCATTCGGGAACCTCCAAAGGTTGAAGGAGTCCCGACGGTTTCTGATGTTCGTACTTCACCTTCTGACAAGTTAAGCACCGAGATACATACTCCGCAATATCACGCTTCATACCCGGCCACCAAAACGAGGTCTTCAAATCGTGGTACATCTTCGTGGATCCAGGATGAACTGCATACTTACCCTTGTGAGCTTCCTGCAAAACTTCTTGCTTCAACTCTTCATTCGGCACAACCAGCCGTCCTTGAAATCTCCAAACATCATTCTCCTCCTTTACAACATCTTGGTTGCCAACCAAATCACGGACTAACTATTCATCTTTCTGAGCCTCCTTAATTCTACTGATCAATTCATTCTCTACCTTTATATTCCCCAATCTTATGCTACTTCCTCTCTCGTCTACCGATAAGTTCAAGTCTCGAAAGGCCTCAAACAATTTCAGCTCTTCTATCATCAGAGTTGCAGTGTGTAGTGTCTTCCTGCTCAGAGCGTCAGCTACCACGTTTGCCTTTCCTGGGTGGTACTTAAGTTCAAAATCATAGTCCTTCAGAAATTCCATCCACCGTCGTTGCCGCATATTCAGCTCCTTCTGGTCGAACAAGTACTTCAAACTCTTATGATCGCTGAACACGTCAAACTGCGAACCATACAAGTGGTGCCTCCAGATTTTAAGTGCGAACACTATCGCTGCTAACTCCAAATCGTGCGTAGGATAATTTTCTTCGTGGGGCTTAAGTTGTCGAGATGCATAAGCTACCGCCATACGATCCTGCATCAACACGCATCCAAGTCCTTTCAGCGACGCATCGCAGTATACTTCGAACTTTCGAGTAGGATCCGGAATCGTGAGTACGGGAGCACTCGTCAATCTGCTCTTCAGTTCCAAGAAACATTCTTCACAAGCTTCAGTCCACTCAAAAGGCTTGTCCTTCCGAGTGAGACGAGTAAGGGGTTGCACTATTTGAGAGAAATTCTGGATGAACCTTCGATAGTATCCAGCCAGACCTAAGAAACTTCTTACTTCAGTGACAGTCTTGGGTCGTTCCCAATTCATGACAGCTTCAACTTTGCTGGGATCCACCGCGATACCTTCTGATGAAATGACATGGCCCAGAAACTGGACCTCTTTGAGCCAAAACTCGCACTTCGACCATTTCGCGTACAACTGCTTCTCCTTCAAGACTTGCAAGACAATCCTCAGATGTCCCGCGTGCAGCTCTTCATTAGCTGAGTAAATCAGGATATCGTCGATAAACACAATAACGAACTGATCAAGAAATGGGCGGAAGATGCGGTTCATGTAGTCCATGAATACCGCTGGAGCATTCGTAAGTCCGAATGGGATCACCTGATATTCGTAGTGCCCATAACGAGTCCTAAAAGCTGTTTTCGGAATGTCCTCCGGTTTGACCCGGATCTGATGGTATCCCGATCGTAAATCTATCTTGGAAAAGACTCTGGCTCCTCTCAGCTGGTCCATCAAGTCGTCGATCCTCGGTAACGGGTACTTATTCTTCACCGTGACTTTGTTCAGCTGGCGGTAATCTACACACAGACGTAAGCTTCCATCCTTCTTCTTAATCAAGATAGCTGGAGCACCCCATGGAGAAGTACTCGGTCTGATGAATTCCTTTGCCAAAAGCTCTTCTATCTGCTTCTTTAACTCGCGCAGTTCCAACGGCGCCATGCGATACGGGGCGATGGAGATTGGTCCAACTCCAGGAACAAGTTCGATCGAAAATTCTATTTCCCTATGAGGAGGCAATCGAGGTATTTCATCCGGGAATACCTCCTCGAATTCTCTAACTACCGGTACATTCTGAATTTGATTGTCAACCGAGGTCTCAGCCTCGATCGACAAAAGATATCCTGCTGCTCCCTTGCGGAGCTCTTTTCTAACTTGCAATAAGGAAATGAGAGAGAAAGGTTGAAAATTACCATCCTTTGCAGGAACAATGACTTTCCCCGCACGACAATCCAAGGTTATCCCGTTCTCCGTCAACCAGTCCATACCGATAATCACATCGAAGTTGAATACCGGCAGGACCACCAAATTAACTGTGTACGTGTTCCCTTCATACTGCAAGGTAACACCTCTGCAGATTTCTGAGGCCGTGCACGATCCTCCAGTAGGTGTGCTGATGTGTAACTCATAAGGTAACGGGGTTGGGGTGATGCCTATTCTCAAGGCAGTATGCTTTGCCATAAAAGAGCCAGATGCTCCAGAATCAAAGATAACAGAAATTGGGTGACCATTCAGAGTGACATTACCTTTGATCAGGTTGGGAAACTTCTGCGCTTCATTTGCATCCAATGTGAACACCCGTGCTTGCGGAGGCTGTTGATCAGCGTTCTGGGGGCACTTGTAAGCAAAATGACCTTGCTGGCCGCATTTGAAGCATGCATTGTTGTTCTTGCGACAGACTCCAAAGTGATTCTTTCCACATGTGGCACAAACAGTCGCGCCCTGACGTCCAGTCGACGATTGACCCACCGTAAAGTTTCTCTTAAAGTTTCCAGGCCGCGCCTGCAACGGCGTACCTCTGCCTCGACCCCTACCAGGTGCCGTCCTGAAGAATCTGCCTGCTCGATTTCCTCCGTGGAATTGTGGTGGTGGCTTGTTCAAGTTCTTGGCCTCCAGAATGATTCCTTCTGCCTGACGACTCTGGTTGATGAGTTCCGGAAGTGTACGATTAGCCGTCGTCAAGAGGAGCTTGCGAATTTCCGGGTGTAATCCGCTCTCGAACTTCTCCACCTGCCATTCTTCATCATAGATGTTCCGGTCAAAGTTGGCGTACTCGATCAGCTGCCCAAATTTTGCAATATACTCATTAACCGTCATGTTGCCCTGCCTAAGCGACAGCAGTTCAGTGTGCTTCATTCTTCTCATTGCCTTGGGAAAATACTTATCCAGAAATACTTGTCTGAACACGGCCCATGTTAGTTCCACGTCCTGAGCTCTCAGCAGAGCCCTCGCACCAGTCCACCATGTTAAAGCTTCTCCCATCAGCTGATACGACGCGTACTCAGTCTTCTGCGCTTCCGGGCATGCCATGCGTTCGAAAATATGCTCAATCATCTGCAGCCACTTTGCTGCAGCCTCAGGGTTGTCCTCACCCTCAAAGGTAGGTGGTTGGAAGTTGCGGAAGTCTTTCAACCTCCGACGGGCAATTTCTTCTGCATTTTCATGCAGTGGGGGTTGGTTCTGATTCTGTTGCCTATGGTCACGCCATTCTTGGCTCATAGTCTGGATAAACGTTGCCAGTCCCCCAATGGTAGTGATAAGATCCTCTTCCGCATCGCCAGTCCTTCCCCGAGTTGAACCGCGACCACCCGCCATGATTCTGCACTCACAATATCAGGAAATGAGTTGATCAGGCTCACCGCAAGTTATTCATGGCAGCAGTCCCAAGTAGGTACTCGAGTTCAATTCGGACAAGTTAGCTATGCATCCGTGTCTTATCCCAGACTAGTCTAAACAATCTAACTATCCTAACATATACTTAAACTATGGCACATTTAGACAGTCAATCAGCAGATAAATTCAAACAACAATCAATTCAATCAAACACAAGCAATTCCATGGACCAAACTGCTCTGATACCAATTAGTGTAACGCCCTCCCTTGTATGCATCCAATGAGAGAGACGTTTGCTAAGCGGAATTAGAGTTGTTAACGTCACATGAGCTAACAAAGCAGTATACACATCCGTATAAAATTTTTCACACTTAAATTCTTTTCACAAAGGTTTTCCAAAATAGTCATTGTTCATAAAAGTTCAAGCTAACATAATTATGATAAAGACTACAGTCATCCAAAAGTTTCAAAACATTAATCATTACAGTTATCCATTTAAACAAACAGCAACACTGATAATCCACGCATCAGCAATAAACAGCAAAATATTACTCCTTCAAATGCTCTTGCGTCCTCCTGCCATTTTGGAAAAATAGCAGCCCCGAAGGGGTGAGAATAAATCCCAGTAGTGTGGCAATAAGACCAGTAATATAACAGTATTAACTAGGCACAAAATCATAAACAGTCACTTCAACATATACATGTTCCTTTTCATTTTATCATATTCATATATTGCGTATATAACGCCTTTCCTTTGCGCTTTTAGCACCGTCGTGCGCGCACTTCACAGTGGAATCAAATATCCCTTGGCACCTGAGCTCCATGTGGATTCCATCTGTGGGCCTATGCGGACTGATGCCAAGTGTCCCATACCCCGGTACCTTGGGGATGCCTATATGATGCTTGCTCAAACACATGGTCCTGTACATAACTATTCTAAAACAAGGCCTATATGATCTTGTTACATGCATGACATGCTATGCTTTCACACACAAAGCGTAAAAATGCGGTATAATGTAAGATGCATGCTTATATACCTTTCATATGCGTTATGCTGCCACATAACGTCTTTACCTCATAGTCATATAGCCATCACGGCACATTTTTGGCAGTTTCCTTTCATTATAATGGAACATAATATTTTTACGGCATATGGAGCATCATGTTACAATTCTATACCAGTAGTCAATAGTTACATTAGGCATCATCGCCTGACACTTACCTTTGCGTGCCTTAAATATTACCAAACAGCAGCGAAGTATCTCACTTCTTAAGCGCACCTAAATCAATTACAACTAATCATTTACAGTGGCTATTTACAGCAGCAAAACAGTGAGCATACAGCAGTGTTTACAGCAGCAAAACAGTGAGCATACAGCAGCAAAACAGTGAGCATACAGCAGCAAAACAGTGAGCATACAGCAGTGTTTACAGCAGCAAAACAGTGAGCATACAGCAGCAAAACAGTGAGCATTTACAGCAGCAAAACAGTGAGCATACAGCAGCAAAACAGTGAGCATTTACAGCAGCAAAACAGTGAGCATACAGCAGCAAAACAGTGAGCATACAGCAGCAAAACAGTGAGCATTTACAGCAGCAAAACAGTGAGCATACAGCAGCAAAACAGTGAGCATTTATGCATATGAACAGTGGCATATGATGACTAAAACAGTGGCACATTATGCATGAAAACAGTGGCATATGATGACTTAAAACAGTGGCCTTTTATGCATAAGAACAGTGGCATATGATGACTTAAAACAGTGGCCTTTTATGCATAAAAACAGTGGCACTTTAAGCATGGAAACAGTGACATTTCATGGCTAAAACAGTGGCATTTTATGTGCAGAAACAGTGGCATCTAATATGCAGAAACAGTGGCTTTTAGGTGCAGAAACAGTGGCTTTTAGGTGCAGAAACAGTGGCATATAATGTGCAGAAACAGTGGCACATATGTGCAGAAACAGTGACATTTTAATGTGATTTTGAGGGACCGAAACAGTGGCATTTTATCTACAAAACAGTGGCACATCAAACCGAAACAGTGGCACATTTCTTCTTTAAAACAGTGGCCTAATTATACAAAACAGTGGCATATAATTTTAAGCATGATCATGAGACTTTTACTCTACAACTCATGCATACAAATCATCATAAAATGGCTCCATACTTATACTTTAATCATGCTCAACCAAGGATCCAAAGCAACACATATACAAGGAGACATTCAAGCATACATACATGGCTACACAAAGAAAGAGTTCAAAGTTCAAAGCCTACCTCTTGTAGCACACCCTTCAAAGTCAAGAATCACACCACCTTCTAGCTTCACTACACACAAATCCACACTTCCTAAGAGGTTCTATGCGCAACAAGGTGAGGAACAAGGCTAGCACTAGCTTGGTGTATGGTTGAGGTGAGGGAAGGAGGGAGTTGGCTTGGCAAAG
>JAVKPL010003219.1:0-19562 GCA_032173675.1 Gastrolobium villosum
ACACAAGGACACGAAAATGCACCTTCAAGATAGGTCCTTTCACACCCAAGGTAGCTTCTTAAAGCACCAAGTGGTAAGAATATGACTCCCACACCTCAAGCACAAAACTCAGCCCCCAAAGCCTTACCAACTCAGAAGTTCAACACAAAAATGGAGTACCTTTCCATCTCTCAAGGCTTAAGCACACCCACACTAGGAGGTTTAGAGAAAGAACCAAAAAGAAATGAGGTCTCTTGGCTCACAACATGAAGGGAGGGTGCAGGTGGCTGCTCCAACTTCAGCAAAACTCACGTAGAGAATGAAGAAAACTAACCTAAAAATCTGTTCCACCTCTATTTATAGCCACTTAAGTTTTAATCGCACTATATTAGCGATAATTGCTACGCTTAGCAATTCAATCCCAAACTTAGGATTCTGAACCTACTAATTTTTCTAAGATTTGTCATATTTTTATTTTATTTTTCGCAACACCTTTCCGGTATGCGCTTTTCCATAGCCAGTATCAGTTCTGGCACCAGTTCTCATTATTTCGACTTGAAACTTGTTTTCCTAGTCCTATGTATTTTTCTAGGAATATTCATGCACTTATTATAATTTTTCGGGATACTTCATCGGTACACATTTATAACGAGGAGCAGAACCGGTATTGGCACTTTTCGTCCAAAAAACGACTTCCAGCATTCTTAATTACTTACTATAACTATTTAAGCCTTCTCATAATTATTAGGGTCAATTATGGAATTATTTCCTAATTCTCATATTTATTTAATTAATTTCCTTAATTAACGGTGCGGGTTCTTACATATTGTATGAAAAGTATATGGTATGATGTATATGTGCATTCATTCACATTCATATAGATGTTATATGATCTTGTTGTTATGATGATGCACTGATGGTATATGTTATGAGGATCTTGGTCAGTGATCATGGTATGTAGGCTTCCTATGACTTGACTCTGGGAGCTATTTCATTCTGAGATTGTGTTGACTGTCTATGGCTTGACCCTATAGTCACACATGTGTAACAGTCTATGGTTTTGACCTTGGGGTCACACAAGGATGATATGTTAATGCTATGTTTATGTTGTATATGTAACACCCCGTATACCCAGTTTGTTAACATGTCATCGTATTAAGCCACGCTTAATTAAAAATGCGGAATAACTTTTTCTTTCATTCAATTATGACGTCATTGTACTTAGCCAAGTTAATTACTTAATCATTTTCATAAAAGCATCGCCTGTATGTAAATTGAAAAGACAACTAACTAAATACCTCAATATATAAATAAGTGAGTAACTAAGTCACGGATCTACCACACATAGTCCGGACAACATCTTGATACATTATTACAACTCAGCACTAAAATAGCAAAGTCAAGTCAATGTGGCATGGACAAGCCCCATGCTCACCAAATAAGGCATAAAGCCCACATAGTCTCAACATCAATAACATAATCATAAAGCTAACAGCAATTAACAACAGGCATATCCAGCATCCCAGCAAAATCATCAAAAGCAGAACTATCAGCTAAGCTCTGGCCTCCTGCCGCTAGAGGTCTCAACCCCCGCATTACCTGAACCTGAAATGGTGCCCCAAATGTGGGGTGAGATCTCTAAACAGAAATCTCAGCAAGACAAGGGGTCCTCAAGGATCTTCCACCCCAAGCTCACTTACATGTGCAGTATAAGTTCAAAAGCATTTAACAATATAAGTTCCAAAATAGTGCAATGCAGTAGATAATCATGCCATGTGTGTCAACTATCTACTGGCCAGAGAAGTGCAGGATTTACAGACGTCTATTACCTACATTAAGTGCAAGAAGCCACTTGCACTCCACCCACAGAATCACCATCTTGTATGACGCCACATAGTCAGGCTTACCATATAGGTGGAACAACACATGCATATCATAAGGCATTCATATAACAGCTCAACAACATTTCAAATAGCAATACATGAAAACACATCATGCATATAAACCATCCCCCCATGGGACATGGTGGAACCAACAATGGCTAAACCGAGGACACGAAGGCTTACCTTGCAAGCTAACTACCCAATGCCAAGAGCCACACTAGCTCAATGTCTACACACAGCACAATCACAATCTGTTTGGACCAACAATTATATCAATAATCATACTCAACAAGTATATGACACAAAGACAACGCCTTTCCTTACGTTTCTTGTCTTAGGCTTCTCACAAAGCCTCAAGCCCCTAAACTCTTAGGTTCTAACTTAGATTAAATAATACAGAAGTTCAACTTCATCAAAATAGAGTCCACAAACCCATAACTCGGTTCTGTATGAAAAGTACCTTTTCTGCCCTCGAAAAACCAGAATATCCAGATATTTGTCGGGGGCATATCCGGATATCAATATCTGGATATCTGTCTAGCAATATCTGGATATCAATATTCGGATATTCAGAACCCCATGTCTAGATATCAATATCCGAATATTCATATCCGGATATCAATATCCGGATATTTGGCTGCAGAACTCAGATTCTGCATTTCAGGAGATATCAATCCAAATGTTCAATTTTTACCGATTACAGAAGTTTACACATGCATTTCTAGGTCTGTTTAACTTACCCAACCTTAGGTTATGATCTTAATTTCATTACATGCGTCAAGGCTCCGTTTTTAACTAAGAAAACTCAAGAACAAAGGTGGTGATCATACCACAAGTTCAAAACAGAACAAGGAGGTGCTCTTGGAGCTCTCCCTTCAGCTCCAAAGGTGCTGACACCAAGGTGAACGAAAATGGTACCAAGGTTGGCAGTTTCTCCACAAAGGTCACCGCTTGAAGCTTCCACAACCAAGGAAAATGGCTTCCCAACACTCAACCAACAAGTCAGCCTTCAAACTCACCCAACACAGCCACCAAAACTCAGAAATGGTGTCCCTTTAACCCTCACAATTATTCCTCTCACCCACACAAGGTATTATGTGAAGAGAAAAGGAAGGAAAAGGTCACAAGGCTCACAAAAGTGGAGGAGAAGAGAAGGTGACAAGCTTGGAAGGCAAACCAGCTTCAGAATGGAGGCGCAACATGCATAAGAATCTGACCTAGGGACATGTGCCCTCCTATTTAAAGGGGTATCCATTTTAATTGCACTGTATTAGCGCTAATTGCTATGCTTAGCATTTTAATCCCAAACTTAGGATTCTGAACCTACTCATTTTTCTAAGATTTATCATGTTTTTATTTTATTTTTCGCAGTACTTTTTGGTACTCGCTTTTACTTAGCCAATATCAGTTCTGGCATCAGTTCTCATTATTTTAACTTTAAACTTGTTTTACAAGTCCTATATATTGTTCTAGGAATATTCATGCACTTATTATAATATTTCGGGATATCTTCATCGGTACGCATTTATACTGAGTAGCAGAACCGGTATCTGCACTTTTCGTCCGAAAAGTGACTTTCAGCATTCTTAATCACTTACTATGATTATTTAAGCCTTCTCGTATTATTAGGGTTAATTATGGAATTATTTCCTAATTCTCGTATTTAATTAATTAATTTCCTTAATTAACGGTGCAGATTCTTACAGTATGTCTGTATTATATACTTTATATCTGACTTGTCATGCAGGAGTGGGCTCAGGGGGTTAGAGGATCCTCTATGAACCTTGAGCTTACTGAGATGTTGTTATCTCACCCCGCTTGAGGACATCATTTTAGGTACCCAGAGTAGTGGTGATGCTTCTCGGGGCAAGGCCCCCGTAGTGGAGTAGTGGATGATGCAAGTGATATTTTATATTATGTTTAGACTTTATGACAACATGTGGATTTGTTAACATGCTTAATTATTGTAGTGAGATTATGTTATGGTTTTATTTAGGTTCATGATTGTATCCTTGGAGCCATAGATTATTTACTGATGGTATGTTTTATGATTAATATAGACTTGATGTATGCATTCCATTAATTTGGGTATGGAATTTTATTGTTTGTATTGACCCGAGAGGTGATCGCAGTCCATGCGGGACTTGTGAGCTGTCTGTATAAATTATTGTATCAATCAGGTTAACTGTATGTTTGGGACCGATGTTCCCAGTTATCAGAAATATAGATGTTATGCTGTCCGTAAGACTCCGTCAGGAATGACACTTGATGTCATATCCGGATGGTCAAAGGCCATTAGTGATGGCTAATGGGATTAATTAGTAGACGTACTTTTAGATTTACGCTTTTGTAGTATCTCATGTGAATGTTTTTAAAAATGTTTTCATAAGATATTTTGGAAGAAGTTCACTTGTATTTTGTAAGACTTGTTTTTATTCTTTAAAATAAAATCTGTCGTTGTGTATGCTAAATATCATATATATTAAGAGGAGGGATATTATTACTACCAAAATTTTCTACTACCAACTCATTACCTATCTAATCACCAGTGAGTCAACATTTTCTCTTTTTTCAAAAACTTTTTAACATTCTCTCTCATTGATCGAATGGTGATTAGATAGGTAGTAAAAATTTTTGGTAATAAGAATATCCTTCCTCGTATATTAATAACTGAAATATTACGGGATGTTACAAAGACACTGATATAATGGAAGGGTATTGTGATGAGGCTGTTCATTCACCTCCACCACCAGAACCACTCTCTGAAGTTAAGAAGAAGCAATAGTTCCATAAGCGAACAATTATTTTGGCATTGCTGCTTTCCAATGAATAAATAATAAAGGTGAATTATTTATTTATTTATTTATTTTTTAATGTTGCCATACATCCGTACACTCACTGAGAAACACAACTCTGCTTTTGAGTTGTTTTGATATGTACTAAATTATGAAACAATGATATGATATACATGTTTTTTTTTTTTTTTTTTTTAATGTTGCCACACATCCGTACACTCACTGAGAAACACAACTCTGCTTTTGAGTTGTTTTGATATGTACTAAATTATGAAACAATGATATGATATACATGCAGGCTTGTGTTTTTTTTTTTTTTTTATAACATAGCTTGTGTTTTTTTTTTTTTTTTGTGTCCTAAGGATTGTTACACGATCATTTCCTTTCTTAATTTTTTACTTGTTGGTTCATGTTTTGTATTGAATGTGAAACGTTGATAATTAGTATGGTATTGTTGTAGGTGTTTTGATGGCGATATATTCTCTTGTTAAGTACCACTAAACTAAATAAAAAATAAATAAAACCTATTTTAAAATTTATTAGAACTATAGGTTCAAGAAAAAAATAAATAAAAGAAAATAACATCCCAAATACAACCCTTACACAATTTTCAAATATGCCTCCTCAAATCTTTATTGGTTACAAGCCCATTCTTCCAGTTTATCATACACATATAAATATATTTTATTTTAAAAGTTAAAACAAATCTACATTTTTAATCATTTTTCTTTTAACAATAAAATCCTCCATTGCTTACCAAAAAAAAATAAAAAATTCCTCCATTATATTGGATGAGTGGAGTAGACGACGGTTTTGTATTAGAGAATGATATTTACGCGATATTTTATAATTTTCTTTCGAACTTAATTATAGCATCATTTATGACTAGTAACCACTCAGTGAAAATAAGTAATTATTCATTTAAGTAAGTTATTAGTAAGTTTTTTATAGTTATTTTTGTATGTTTGGGGAAATAATGCGTGATTCTTTTCTCTAAATAACTCTTGTGTACTCATTTTAAATAATTTGAACTTTTCATATTATTAGGTAAATATTAATTTTTAAATGTCCTTAACATTAATTGTTGCAAAGAGAGTATTTGTGGATGCTGATAGAGCAAGGAGAGAATTCAATTATCAAAATGATTTAAAAATAGTGCAACACAAAGATGAAAAAAAAAATCTTATTAGCTCCGTTCCTCGATTATTCCATTAAAATAAATGTTTACCTTGGTCCTATATTTTAGGTAAACTATATAATATCTAGCATCGGTCCACTATTTTTCTCTACCTATTAAAGCAAATAATTAAAAATTGTTTACTTGAGCATCTTGTTTGGTAAATTATATATGTATGTGACTTCAAATAATAAGAGCTCTATAAAGAAGAATGTTAGGCACACCAGGAAGACACTGTAACAGCCCGTGTTAACCCGGATTGTTAAATACTATTATATTAAGTCACGCTTAATTAAAATGCGGAATAACTTTTTCTTTAATTCAATTATGACGTCATTAACCTTAGCCAACTTGATTACTTAATCAATTTCATAAAATACTACCTGTATGTAAATTGCAAGACAACTAACTGGGATACCTCATATATAATAATAAGTGAGTATCTAAAGCCACAGGACTACAACACGTAGCCTGGGTCAAAATCCTGATACTTTATTTACAACATCACATAAAAAGACACTACAAACCATGTGGCATGGACAAACCCCATGCTCACCAAATAAGGCAACAATGCCCAATAACAGTCTCAACATAATAACTCAAACAAAGCGGAAAACATAACAGCAGTCAAATCCAGCATGCCAGCATATCATAATATCAACTCAGCTCTGGCCTCCTGCCACCTGAGCCCTCAACATTACCTGATCCTGAAATAAGCGTCCCCAAACGTGGGGTGAGATCTCTAACAAGAAATCTCAGTAAGACAAGGGGTCCTCAAGGATCTTCCACCCCAAGCTCACTTACATGTGTAATATAAGTTCAAAAACAGTATTTACAATATAAGTTCCAAAACTATGCGATGCAGCAATTAATCATGCCATGTGTGTTTATCAAATCTACTGGCCAGAGAAATGTAGGAATACGTCTATACCTACATGAGTACAAGGAACACCGCTTGCACCTCACCCACAGCCTCACCATCTTGTATGTACTACATACTCAGGCTTACCGTATAGGTGGACACCACATGCATCTCATAAAAGCACATTGCATATAAATAGCTCAACAGCAATTTCCAAAACATTAAAGCATGTAACACAGCATGCATAAACCCATCCCCATGGGACATGGTGGAACAATAAAATGGCTAAACCGAGGACACGAAAGCTTACCTTGCAAGCTAGCTATCCAAGCCAAGAGTCCAACCACTCACAAGTCCAAAAACAGCAGTATCACAATCTGATATGGACCAATAATACATCAATATTTATGCACCACAAGCATACAACTTAAAGACTACGCCTTTCCTTTACGTTTTACGTCTTAAGGCTTCCAACAAAGCTATAAGCCCTTAATCATATGATTCTGACTTAGTTCATTTATTACAGAAGTTCAACTTCCTTAATCTTGGGTCCACACACACCCACTAGCTTACTGTTCACACAGCACGGCTACTGTTCTGTGAGAACCCAGGATATCCGGATATCAGAAGGGACATATCCGGATATGTCATATCCGGATATCACACTGATCCGGATATGTCATATCCGGATACCCAGAGACCATATCCGGATATCAATATCCGGATACCATATCCGGATATCGATATCCGGATATCTGTTCGACAAATATCCGGATATCTCACGACAGTATGCAGTTTCTGCATTTCGTGAATATCCATCACAAAGATCCAACTTTTAACACATGTACACGTTAAAGCATGCATTTTTAATCTATTTTAGGTTCATACTCATTATACCCTCTCGTTTACTCATTAAACATGGCCAAGACATCAACTTTAAGCATCAAAACTTAAGATCAAAGGTGAGGGAACTTACCAAAGCTCACAACAGAACAAGGTGTGCTCTTGGAGCTCTCCCAAGACACTTCAAACTCAGCCTAAGTAGGAGCACGAAAATGACAACACAAATGTGGGTTCTTGCACCACAAGATGGCTCCTTGGCACCACCAATGCCAAGCCAAAGGTTCAAGTCACTCAAACTCACCAACTCAGCCCACTAACCTCACACACAGCAGCTGAAACACAGCCAAGAACACTCCTTTCACTCTCACAAGGATGATCACAAGTGTTTATGAAGAGGAAAGGGAAGGAATGGTGAAGAAGATTGAAGGAGAAAGGTCACCAAGCTCACAAATGGTGGAAGAATGCATTGCAACAGTGCCAAGCATTCAGAAACAGCCTCCTCCACGTTCAATATGGGCATGCCTAGGGTTTTGTGCCCTAAGTGTGTCTATTTATAGGCACAAGGCCACTAATCGCGCAGTATTAGCCTTAATAGCAAAGTAAAAGATGTTGATCTCAAACTTTGGAATCTAGACCTACACATTTTTCTAAGATTTGTCATATTTTTATTTTATTTTTCGGAGCACCTTTCCGGTACGCGCTTTTCCATAGCCAGTATCAGTTCTGGCATCAGATTACGTTATTTTGACTTGAAACTTGTTTTACAAGTCCTACATAATATTCTAGTAATTATCATGCATTCGTTATAATTTTCCGGGATACTTTTCCGGTACGCATTTATACCGAGTAGCAGAACCGGTATCTGCGCTTTTCTTCCGAAAAGCGACTTTCAGCATTTTTACTCACTCAGTATAATTATCTAAGCTCAATATTAATTATTAAGGTCAATTATGGGCTTATTTTCTAATTATCATAATTAACTCACTAATTACCTTAATTAGCGGTGCGGGTTCTTACATTCACCCCACCTTTTTAAGGATTTTGTCCTCAAAATCAGAAACATACCTGTCTCGAAAGTCGGGATACTGTCGGAGAAGCTCATCCTCTCGCTCCCACGTGCACTCCTCGGGACTACGCCCAGTCCACTGCACCTTGACCATCGGAATGATCTTGCTTCTAAGCTGTTTCTCGCCTCGATCGAGGATCTTGAGTGGTACGGGAGTGTTTAGGTTCTCCCGAACCTCCACATTATTCGGCTGCACCACGTGCGAAGGATCTGCTATGTACTTCCGAAGCTGAGACACGTGAAACACGTCGTGGATGTTGGCTAGGTTCGGGGGTAAGGCAAGTCGATAGGCAACAGGTCCTACTCTACCAAGGATCTAGTAGGGCCCAATGAACCGAGGGCTCAACTTCTTCACTCCGAGTGCCCGTCCAACACCGGTGACAGGTGAAAGTTTCACAAACACTTGCTCACCCTCTCTGAACTCCAGTGGTCGATGCTTGACATCATAGTAGCTTTTCTGGCGATTCTGCGCCTGCTTCAACTTTTCCCTGATCATCTGGATCTGCTGGGTAGTATCTTGGACAAAGTCCAAGCCAAAAAGCTCCTTGTCTCCAACCTCGGACCAGCAAGTAGGAGTCCGACACCTCCTACCATACAGCGCCTCGTAGGGTGCCATGCCCAAACTAGCATGAAAACTGTTGTTATACGAGAATTCTACCAACGGAAGGTACCTATCCCATGCAGAACCTTGCTCCAATGTGCAAGCTCTCAGCATGTCCTCCAATGTCTGGATGGTCCGCTCAGTCTGTCCGTCAGTCTGAGGGTGATAGGCGGTACTCAATCTCAACTGCGTACCAAAAGCCTCCTGCAGCGCCTCCCAGAACCGAGATGTGAACTTCGGGTCCCTATCACTGATGATACTCTCGGGCACCCCGTGAAGCCTCACAATCTCGCGGACATAAAGCTTGGCCAACTGCTCTGTAGTGAAGCTCACCTTCACTGGAAGAAAATGGGCAGACTTGGTCAATCTGTCCACTATGACCCAAATAGAGTCACAACCAGCCTGAGTTTTAGGCAATCCCACCACGAAGTCCATGGAAATACTCTCCCACTTCCACTGTGGAATTTCAAGAGGTTGAAGTTTACCAGACGGTTTCTGGTGCTCAATCTTCACTTTCTGACAAATAAGTCATTTGGACACGAAGACCGCTATGTCCTTCTTCATGCCCGGCCACCAAAAATTTCCCTTTAAGTCCTGGTACATTTTTGTGGCACCAGGGTGGATAGTAAACCGGCCCTTATGAGCCTCTGCCATAACCTCCTCTGTCAATGGCCCTCGAGGAATGACAATCCTCTTCTGGAACAGTAATAATCCATCCTCGTTCCAAGACACACCGTCCTGGTTCTTCACATAATCAAGGTACTCTCTTTGCACTTGCGCCTCTTTAATCTTTTCCATCAGCTCATTAATCACTTCTGCTGTTTCCATCTCAAGCAGTGCACCCCAAACAAGGAGTTCACTCTCAAGTCTCTGAACTTTTCAATTACCTCGTAGTCGTTCATCATCAAGCTGGATAAGCTCACGGATTTTCGACTCAAAGCGTCGGCTACCACATTGGCCTTGCCAGGATGGTACCTCAACTCAAATTCGTAGTCCTTCAAGAACTCCATCCATCTTCGCTGTCTCATGTTCAACTCCTTCTGGTCAAACAGATACTTCAGGCTCTTGTGATCACTGAATACAGCAAACTTCATGCCAAACAGGTAATGCCTCCAAATCTTGAAAGCACAAACAATGGCTGCCAACTCCAAGTCGTGAGTCGGGTAGTTCTCCTCATGATGTTTCAACTGTCTTGAAGCATAGGCAACAGCTTTCCCTTTCTGCATCAACACACAGCCTAGCCCCTTTCCAGAGGCATCGCGGTATAACTCAAACTGTTCCGCAGGATCAGGAAGGACTAACACAGGAGCAGTAGTCAGTCTCTCCTTCAACTCCTGGAAACACTCCTCACACTCATGTGTCCACACGAATGGAGTCTCCTTTCGGGTAAGGCGAGTCATCGGTAGCACCATCTTGGAGAATCCCTCTATGAACCTCCTGTAGTACCCTGCCAAACCCAAGAAGCTTCTCACTTCTGTAACCGTCTTGGGCCTCTCCCAGTCCATCACGGCCTCAATCTTGTTAGGATCAACTGCAACTCCATCAGCGGAAATCACATGACCCAGAAATTTCACCGCCTTGAGCCAAAACTCACATTTTGACGGCTTAGCATATAGCTTTTTCTCTTTCAACACTTGCAAAACAATCTTCAAGTGCTCAGCATGCTCCCCCTCCGTCTTGGAGTAAATTAAGATGTCGTCAATGAAGACGATCACAAACTGATCCAGGTACGGCTGGAAGATCCTGTTCATGTAGTCCATGAACACTGCGGGTGCATTGGTGAGTCCAAACGGGATCACCAAGTACTCATAATGCCCGTACCTCGAGCGAAATGCTGTCTTTGGGACATCCTCCGGCTTTACCCGTATCTGATGGTAACCGGACCGGAGATCGATCTTGGAATACACACAAGCACCCCTGAGCCGATCCAGCAAATCGTCAATGCGTGGAAGAGGGTACTTGTTCTTGATTGTCACCTTGTTCAACTGTCTGTAGTCGGTGCACAACCGCATGGTCCCATCTTTCTTTTTCACAAAAATGACCGGTGCTCCCCAGGGAGACACACTCGGCCGAATGAAATCTTTCGCTGAAAGCTCCTCAATATGCTTCTTCAGCTCCGCCAACTCTGGTGGCGACATCCGGTATGGAGCTAATGAGATAGGCCCCACACCAGGCAATAAATCTATGGAGAACTCTATCTCCCTCTGTGGTGGAAACTCAGGAATCTCCTCGGGAAACACCTCGAGGAATTCCCTCACCACAGGAATGCCAGTGAGATCCTCCTGTGTCCCACTCACCAAACCTCCCAACATGACATAGCCAAATGCCCCTGCTCTCAAGGCTCTCCTCGCCTGCAGGACTGAAATGAACGGTGAGGAACTGGCTGTGGACCCACTCGGAGACATCACCACTTTCATAGCACAGCAATCAATCAGTGCACAGTTTCTGGACAACCAATCCATGCCCAGAATAATCTCTAGGTTGGCCATCGGCAATCCTATCAGATCTACCGAGAAGTCACGGCCATCCCACTGAAACGCTACATCGCGATGAACAGTGGAGGTCAAACACTTTTCTCCGGTGGCGGTGGTCACCCGCATCGGTGGAGAAAGCACATCACTGGGCAACTCAAGCCCCACAGCAATAGGGGTAGCAACAAAAGAGTACGTTGCCCCAGAATCAAACAGCACATCAACAGCTGAACCACCAATGGTAACAATACCTCTGACCAGGTTCGGAGCTCTGTCCGACTGCTGACGATCAAGTGTGTACACTCGCCCTGTAGTAGGTGGCACGGCTGGTGCCCCAGTAGGAACCATCTGTAATGGCACAGCCTGCACTGCAGCAACTCTCGCCGTCGGGCAATCTCTGGAGTAGTGGCCCTCCTTGCCACACTGGAAACAAATCAGCTGACCGGTAGAACACGGCCCAAAGTGTGACTTCCCGCATCCCGAGCATCTGGGGGCAGGAGATCTAGCTGCGTTCCCCTGAGTAGAAGTCTTTCTAAACTGGTTTGGCGCTTGCTTAGCCGCCAACTGTTTGCCCTTGCCCTTGTTTGCAAAATTTCTGTTCTTCCAGGTAGCGGAACCGCCGGTACCCTGTGGCACCTCAATCTTGGCCTTCTTGGCCTGACTCGCACGGCAGTAGTCCTCAATGTCGCGGCATTGCTGAACCAACGCCCCGAAATCTCTTGAAGCGGAACCAGCAAGATGTCCAGCAATGTCCTCATTAAGTCCCCTCCGGAACTTTGCCGCAAGAAATACAGGAGTCGGTCTCGCCATGCGAAAATGAGCGAACTTGACCAGCTCATTAAACTTAGCCAGGTACTCGTCGACAGACAACGAGCCCTGTACCAACCGTTCAAACTCTCCCTGCTTCCTCTCCTGTGAGTCATAAGGAAAGTACTGACCCAGAAAGCTCTCCTCGAAGAATGGCCACGTCATCACATGGCCCTGCATCTCGTAGATGTGAGAAAGGTTGGTCCACCATTCGTGAGCCTCGCCCTCCAGCATGTAAGTGGCGAACAACAGCTTCTGCGGATCGGTGCACTGCATGATCCGGAAAATCTTATCCAGCGCCTGTAGCCATCTGGCAGCAGCAATGGGATCATAAGATCCGTCGAACGAAGGTGGCTTATGCTTGCGGAAAGCATTCAGCCGGCGATCAATCTCGTCACGATCCTCAGCAAATACGGGGATGGTCTGCATAGCCCCCGTCAAGTGACTGCCCTCACCCATCTGACTCTGGGTGTCCTCCTGTTGACTAGGCGGAGGTGGAGGCGGCGGCGGCGGTGGAGGTGGTGGAGGACACTGACCAGCAGCAGGACCAGCCCTCAACTCCTCCAACATGACCCTCATCATAGTCATGTTGGCCATCCGGTTCTCCTCCAGAACCTCTGCCGTGGCTCGCCGGTTCGCATCTCGAACAGCGTCCGGCATCGCCTGGTTTGCCAGCCTCGTGGCTTCCTGGTCGGCTAGTCGGGCCGCCTGCATCTCAGCCAATGCAGCCAGGATAGGATCCGATTGATCCTCACTCGTACTAGTGTTCCTCCTTGGTGGCACCATGACTCTGCACAAGTTACACAAAGAATGAGTTGATCAGGCCCACGCCATGTGGTCACATATGCATTATAATAACACACACCAATCAGAGAGAACGCAAAGTAGACACGCAACGACACATCCTAAGTTATTGCAATACATACAGGTTTTTCCCTAGAAAGTGCTCTGATACCATAAAATGTAACAGCCCGTGTTAACCCGGATTGTTAACATACTATCGTATTAAGCCACGCTTAATTAAAATGCGGAATAACTTTTTCTTTAATTCAATTATGACGTCATTAACCTTAGCCAACTTGATTACTTAATCAATTTCATAAAATACTGCCTGTATGTAAATTGCAAGACAACTAACTGGGATACCTCATATATAATAATAAGTGAGTATCTAAAGCCACAGGACTACAACACGTAGCCTGGGTCAAAATCCTGATACTTTATTTACAACATCACATAAAAAGACACTACAAACCATGTGGCATGGACAAACCCCATGCTCACCAAATAAGGCAACAATGCCCAATAACAGTCTCAACATAATAACTCAAACAAAGCGGAAAACATAACAGCAGTCAAATCCAGCATGCCAGCATATCATAATATCAACTCAGCTCTGGCCTCCTGCCACCTGAGCCCTCAACATTACCTGATCCTGAAATAAGCGTCCCCAAACGTGGGGTGAGATCTCTAACAAGAAATCTCAGTAAGACAAGGGGTCCTCAAGGATCTTCCACCCCAAGCTCACTTACATGTGTAATATAAGTTCAAAAACAGTATTTACAATATAAGTTCCAAAACTATGCGATGCAGCAATTAATCATGCCATGTGTGTTTATCAAATCTACTGGCCAGAGAAATGTAGGAATACGTCTATACCTACATGAGTACAAGGAACACCGCTTGCACCTCACCCACAGCCTCACCATCTTGTATGTACTACATACTCAGGCTTACCGTATAGGTGGACACCACATGCATCTCATAAAAGCACATTGCATATAAATAGCTCAATAGCAATTTCCAAAACATTAAAGCATGTAACACAGCATGCATAAACCCATCCCCATGGGACATGGTGGAACAATAAAATGGCTAAACCGAGGACACGAAAGCTTACCTTGCAAGCTAGCTATCCAAGCCAAGAGTCCAACCACTCACAAGTCCAAAAACAGCAGTATCACAATTTGATATGGACCAATAATACATCAATATTTATGCACCACAAGCATACAACTTAAAGACTACGCCTTTCCTTTACGTTTTACGTCTTAAGGCTTCCAACAAAGCCATAAGCCCTTAATCATATGATTCTGACTTAGTTCATTTATTACAGAAGTTCAACTTCCTTAATCTTGGGTCCACACACACCCACTAGCTTACTGTTCACACAGCACGGCTACTGTTCTGTGAGAACCCAGGATATCCGGATATCAGAAGGGACATATCCGGATATGTCATATCCGGATATCACACTGACCATATCCGGATATAACATATCCGGATACCCATGTCCCATATCCGGATATCAATATCCGGATACCATATCCGGATATCGATATCCGGATATCTGTTCGACAAATATCCGGATATCTCACGACAGTATGCAGTTTCTGCATTTCGTGAATATCCATCCCAAAGATCCAACTTTTAACACATGTACACGTTAAAGCATGCATTTTTAATCTATTTTAGGTTCATACTCATTATACCCTCTTGTTTACTCATTAAACATGGCCAAGACATCAACTTTAAGCATCAAAACTTAAGATCAAAGGTGAGGGAACTTACCAAAGCTCACAACAGAACAAGGTGTGTTCTTGGAGCTCTCCCAAGACACTTCAAACTCAGCCTAAGTAGGAGCACGAAAATGACAACACAAAGGTGGGTTCTTGCACCACAAGATGGCTCCTTGGCACCACCAATGCCAAGCCAAAGGTTCAAGTCACTCAAACTCACCAACTCAGCCCACTAACCTCACACACAGCAGCTGAAACACAGCCAAGAACACTCCTTTCACTCTCACAAGGATGATCACAAGTGTTTATGAAGAGGAATGGGAAGGAATGGTGAAGAAGATTGAAGGAGAAAGGTCACCAAGCTCACAAATGGTGGAAGAATGCATTGCAACAGAGCCAAGCATTCAGAAACAGCCTCCTCCACGTTCAATATGGGCATGCCTAGGGTTTTGTGCCCTAAGTGTGTCTATTTATAGGCACAAGGCCACTAATCGCGCAGTATTAGCCTTAATAGCAAAGTAAAAGATCTTGATCTCAAACTTTGGAATCTAGACCTACACATTTTTCTAAGATTTTTCATATTTTTATTTTATTTTTCAGAGCACTTTTCCGGTACGCGCTTTTCCATAGCCAGTATCAGTTCTGGCATCAGATTACGTTATTTTGACTTGAAACTTGTTTTACAAGTCCTACATAATATTCTAGTAATTATCATGCATTCGTTATAATTTTCCGGGATACTTTTCCGGTACGCATTTATACCTAGTAGCAGAACCGGTATCTGCGCTTTTCTTCCGAAAAGCGACTTTCAGCATTTTTACTCACTCAGTATAATTATCTAAGCTCAATATTAATTATTAAGGTCAATTATGGGCTTATTTTCTAATTATCATAATTAACTCACTAATTACCTTAATAGCGGTGCGGGTTCTTACAGACACCAATGTGTGCAGGCCATGTGATGGTAACTTGGTGATCCATAAAGTGAAGGATGTCCAACTTTTGTGATTGGGAAACCTTCTCTAGAATCATCTCTGAGCTAATATCATGAAATACATACCAAGTTAGCATATTTACTCAATACTATCTTCTATCAATAATGATTGATTAAAAAAATTTTTTGTGACAGTGGTTCTCAGGGTTGAACCCGCCTTAGAATTGTGCAAATTTTTTGAAGACTATAGAAGTTTTATTTTAAAATTTGACACCAAATCCTAACCGTTGATTTCCGTCAATCAACGGTTAATATTTATTGACAATTAATGATTAATTAATAAGTGTAATTCCCAATAAATGATAACCGTTGATGGGCAGAAATCAACGGTTAGGATTTGGTGTCAAATTTCAAATTTGACACCTCATCTGAGAGCCGTTAGATAAAAAAAATCAACGGTGTCACATGCTTACAAATCAAAGCCGTTGATCTTTTTTGATCTAACACCTCTCAGATGAGGTGTCAAAGTTGAAATTTGACACCGGTGTCAAAGGATCCTACCTATATACATATATATATATATATATATATATATATATATATATATATATATATATATATATATATATATATAGGGCTTATCATTTCTCAAGCTGCCGAGGATAACTCTATCTCCGGCTACTAAATCATAACCGTACAAAGATGGATCAATGGTGATAAAGGTAGAGAGAGAAAATGAGAAGCGTAACTATTCAAAGGTGAATCAATAAATATAAGGAAATAAATAATCAAAACGACGTAGTTTTGGGGTAACCGGAGATAAAGTTATCTCCGGCAGCTTGAGAAATGTTTTTCCCATATATATATATATATATATATATATATATATATATATATATATATATATATATATATATATTTATGGGTTAGGATCATTTTACACCAGTGTAAGTTACACTCTTAATCTTGTTCACTAATCCCACTTATATCTAAGGGCTCAAAATTTTTAGTAATGCGAGCCATTGGATACAAGTGGATCAATGTCAAGATTGAGTGTAGACTTCTAACTCTTACACCGGTGTAAGAATATCCTGCCCCTATATTTATATATATATATATATATATATATATATATATATATATATGAGGGTAGGATCCTTTGACACTGCTGTCAAATTTCAATTTTACGACTCTGATTTGCAAGCATGTGACACCATTGATCTTTTTTTATCTAAAGGCTATCAGATGAGGTGTCAAAATTGAAATTTGACACCGGTATCAAAGGATCCTACCCCATATATATATATATATATATATATATATATATATATAGATTATTGTAGTTATTGGATATTTCTATATATATATATATATCTAGTTTAATTGGTTAAGCTATTTGAATATTACAACCAAACACAATTGTTTCAGTTTAACCAGTAATAAGTTGAAGTTCAACATGTACATTATTATCCAAACAGTTGTTTCCATTCTCAATGGAGTCAAGATTCCATACCCTCCCTCTTTTCTCCCCTGCCATGTCAACCAAAAAGGGGTTGTGGTTGAACATGATCGAAATGATGCGAGCCTGCGACTTATGAGTAGTAACATACAAAAAAAACAAAACCAAAAGGAGGAAACAACAGTTTTTGTTGAATTCAATTATTCAAGTAAGAACTTAGAATAAAATAAATAAATAATATTTTAAATTTACATTTGAAAAGTTCACTAAAAAAAAGTTGAGTTAGACTCATGTTTATGAAAATATATTTTGTTGGAATAGTGAGACCAAATCAATCGAACACTGTACTATTAAGAAATGAAGAAACGAAAACTCCTCAATTAATAAATTATATAAAAAAATAATAATTTGTTTAATCCTATTTAGCACAAACAACCTTTGGTTTCCAAATTAATTTTAGTAAAATTTGATTTCCAATCAATGGACGTACAGGCATAAGTTCAAGCTTAATTGTTACTTGCCCATCAAAAAAAAAAAGGAGACACATGGTCACATAGGCATTTGGAGAATCAATTGGCATTTAAATTCCACAAAATCTTGATCAATGCAGGGAAGATGAATATCCACTTCCCATATGTAACCACTGTAAAATTATTGTCACACCCTTCATCTTCCCCCATACAAAAACTGTTTCTAAACATTAAACACTCCTCTTACTATATAAACCCTGAGCAAGTTTTCTCCACAACCATCCACATTAAGCAAAAAATATGGCTTCCACTCAAAATCTCTTGATTCTTGTTGCTTTGGTGACTGCTTTATTGGTCTCATCAGAATCTGTGGCTGAGTCCAGATCACTCTACAACGCATCCACCAAGAGCCTTGTAACTAGGTTGAAGCTAGAGGGTGAGCCCTCAAATTGTTGGGAATCACTGTTTCAGCTCCAAGCATGCAGTGGTGAAATCATAACGTTTTTTCTCAATGGTGAGACTTACTTAGGCCATGGTTGTTGCCAAGCAATTAGAGTAATTGGGCACGATTGCTGGCCCAACATTGTTAACACTTTAGGATTCACAACTGAAGAAACTGATGTATTGGAAGGGTATTGTGATGAGGCTGTTCATTCACCTCCACCACCAGAACCACTCTCTGAAGTTAAGCCAGAAGCAATAGTTCCATAAAGGAACAACTATTTTGGCATTGCTGGTTTTCGATGAATAAATAATAAAAGTGTCTTTTTTCTTTTCTTTTCTTTTTTTGTTGTTGCTACACATCCTTACATTCACTGTGAAACCTGCTTTTGAGTTGTTTTGATATGTACTAAACTATGAATCAATGATATGATATACAAGCAGGGTCGTTGTGCTTTTTTGTGTCCAAAGGGTTATTGCATGAGCATTTCCCTTCTTAATTTTTACTTGGCTCATGTATGGAGTTGAATCTGAAACGTTGATAATTACGAGGGTATTGTTGTAGGCGTTTTGGTGGCAATAAATCACCTGGTTAAATACCACTAAACTAAAATAAAAAATAAATAAAACCTATTTTAAAATTGGGTTTATTTGTTCTAAAGTTACTTTAGAAAAAGTTATCTAATGTTCGCCAAAACGACGTCGTATCTTTTTATTTTTCAACTTCAAAACGACGTCGTTTCAATGAACTTTAGACAAAGTTATCTAAAGTAACTTTAGATACTTTTTTCCCTTTAAAATTTAATAAAACTATAGCTCCAAGAAGAAAAGTAAAGGAAAAGAATATCTCAAACCAACCCCTACACAATTTTTAAATATGGCTCCTCTAATCATTGTTGGTTACGAGCCCATTCTTCGAGTTTACATTAGACATAAATATTATTTTATTTTATTTTATGTTCTTGAAAAGAAAAAAAAAATTACATTTTTAATCATTTTTCTTTAGAGGTAAAGTTTAATTTACCCCCTTCTACTTATGTTCTAGCGCACTTTGATCTTGAAACGTAAAAAACTTCACAATTTTGTTTAATGCTTGTTGAAAAAGTTAGAGATTAGGACTAAAATGCATATTGTAGAAAGTTTATGGGTTTTATAAGAGTTATGTTGTAGGAAAAGTGATTGTGTTATGTTATAGAGATTCGTTTTGTGTGCCAGAGTTTTTTATTTTATTTTTTTGCTGCGGGCCCCACAAAAT
>JAVKPL010003220.1:0-19265 GCA_032173675.1 Gastrolobium villosum
AGGGCCAAGGTTGAGGTGCCGCAGAGCGCTGGTGGTTCTACTCCCTGGAAGAACAAGAACTTTGCCAACAAGGGCAAGGGCAAACCACCGTTGGCGGCTAAGCAAGCGCCAAATCAGTTCAGAAAGACTGCTGCTCAGGGGAACGCCGCTAGACCTCCTGCTCCCAGATGTTCGAGATGTGGGAAGTCACATTTCGGGCCGTGTTCTACCGGTCAGCTGATATGCTTCCAATGTGGCAAGGAGGGCCACTACTCTAGAGATTGCCCGACGGCGAGAGTTGCTGCAGTACAGGCTGTGCCGTTGCAGATGGTTCCTACTGGGGCACCAGCCGTGCCACCTACTACCGGACGAGTCTACACGCTTGATCGTCAGCAGTCGGACAGAGCTCCGAACCTGGTCAGAGGTACTGTTACCATTGGTGGATCAACTATTGATGTATTGTTTGATTCCGGGGCAACGCACTCTTTTGTTGCTACCCCTATTGCTGTGGGGCTTGAGTTGCCCAGTGATGTGCTTTCTCCACCGATGCGGGTGACCACCGCCACCGGAGAAAAATGTTTGACCTCCACTGTTCATCGCGATGTAGCGTTTCAGTGGGATGGCCGTGACTTCTTGGTAGATCTGATAGGATTGCCGATGGCCAACCTTCAAATTATTTTGGGCATGGATTGGTTGTCCAGAAACTGTGCAATGATTGACTGCTGTGCAATGATTGACAAGGTGGGTTCTTGCACCACAAGAAGGCACTTTGAAGCTTACAATGACTACCACAAGGTAGCCATCACTAAAGCTCCAAGCTCATGCTCACTAACCTCACACACAGCAACTCAACATACAGAAACTACCACCTCTCACACTCACAAGCTCACAAGTGTTTACAAGAAGGAGAATGTGGAGGAATTCAAGAAAGGTAGCAACTTGGTGGTTTCTCCCAAGCAAATGACCAAGGAGGAAGGGAGGAGGAAGGGGAAGGCAGCTGCAGCCTTCAAGTCACGTAGGAAAATGAGGCACCTAGGGTTTTGTGCCTTAGTGTGCCTATTTATAGGCACATGGCCACTAATCGCGCAGTATTAGCCTTAATCGCAAAGTAAAAGATCTTGATCCCAAACTTTAGAATCTAGACCTACGCATTTTTCTAAGATTTGTCATATTTTTATTTTATTTTTCGGAGCACCTTTCCTGTACGCGCTTTTCCATAGCCAGTATCAGTTCTGGCATCAGATTACGTCATTTCGACTTGAAACTTGTTTTACAAGTCCTATATAATATTCTAGTAATTATCATGCATTCGTTATAATTTTCCGGGATACTTTTCCGGTACGCATTTATACCGAGTAGCAGAACCGGTATCTGCGCTTTTCTTCCGAAAAGCGACTTTCAGCATTTTTACTCACTCAATATAATTATCTAAGCCCATTAATAATTATTAGGGTCAATTATGGAATTATTTCCTAATTATCATAATTAACTTACTAATTACCTTAATTAGCGGTGCAGGTTCTTACATTCACCCCACCTTTTTAAGGATTTTGTCCTCAAAATCAGAAACATACCTGTCTCGGAAGTCGGGATACTGTCGGAGAAGCTCATCCTCTCGCTCCCACGTACACTCCTCAGGAGTTCTTCCTGACCATTGCACTTTGACCATCGGAATGATCTTGCTTCGAAGCTGTTTCTCGCCTCGATCGAGAATCTTGAGTGGTCCGACGGGAGTCTTTAGGTTCTCCCGAACCTCCACATCATCCGGCTGCACCACGTGCGAAGGATCTGCTATGTACTTCCGAAGCTGAGACACGTGGAACACGTCGTGGATGTTGGCTAGGTTCGGAGGTAAGGCGAGTCGATAGGCAACTGGTCCTACTCTACCAAGGATCTGGTAGGGCCCTATGAACCGCGGGCTCAACTTCCTCACGCCGAGTGCCCGTCCAACACCGGTGACAGGTGAAAGTTTCACAAACACGTGCTCACCCTCACTGAACTCCAGTGGTCGATGCTTGACATCGTAGTAGCTCTTCTGACGATTCTGCGCCTGCTTCAACTTTTCCCTGATCATTTGGATCTGTAGGGTAGTATCTTGGACAAAGTCCAAGCCGAAAAGCTCTTTATCTCCAACCTCAGACCAGCAAGTAGGAGTCCGACACCTCCTACCGTACAGCGCCTCGTAGGGTGCCATGCCCAGACTAGCATGAAAACTGTTGTTGTATGAAAATTCAACCAACGGAAGGTACCTATCCCATGCAGAACCCTGCTCCAACGTGCAAGCTCTCAACATGTCCTCCAATGTCTGGATGGTCCGCTCAGTTTGTCCGTCAGTCTGAGGGTGATAGGCGGTACTCAATCTCAACTGCGTACCAAAAGCCTCCTGCAGCGCCTCCCAGAACCGAGATGTGAACTTCGGGTCCCTATCACTGATGATACTCTCGGGCACCCCGTGAAGCCTCACGATCTCGCGGACATATAGTTTGGCCAACTGCTCTGTAGTGAAGCTCACCTTCACTGGAAGAAAATGGGCAGACTTGGTCAATCTGTCCACAATGACCCAGATAGAGTCACAACCAGCCTGAGTTTTAGGCAATCCCACCACGAAGTCCATGGAAATACTTTCCCATTTCCACTGTGGAATCTCCAGAGGTTGAAGTTTACCAGACGGTTTCTGGTGCTCGATCTTCACTTTCTGACAAATAAGGCACTTGGACACGTAGACCGCTATGTCCTTCTTCATGCCCGGCCACCAAAAATTCCTTTTTAAGTCCTGATACATTTTCGTGGCACCAGGGTGGATAGTGAACCGGCCCTTATGAGCCTCTGCCATAACCTCTTCGGTCAATGGCCCTCGAGGAATAACAATCCTCTTCTGGAACAGCAGCAATCCATCATCATTCCAGGACACACCGTCCTGGTTCTTCACGTAATCAAGGCATTCTCTTTGCACTTGCGCCTCTTTGATCTTTTCCATCAGCTCATTAATCACTTCTGCTGTCTCCATCTCAAGTAGTGCACCCCCAAACAAGGAGTTCACTCTCAAGTCTCTGAACTTCTCGATCACCTCGTAGTCGTTCATCATTAAACTGGATAAGCTCACGGATTTCCGACTCAAAGCATCGGCTACCACATTGGCCTTGCCAGGATGATACCTCAACTCAAAGTCGTAGTCCTTCAAGAACTCCATCCATCTTCGCTGTCTCATGTTCAACTCCTTCTGGTCAAACAGGTACTTCAGGCTCTTGTGATCACTGAATACAGCAAACTTCATGCCAAACAAGTAATGCCTCCAAATCTTGAAAGCAAAAACAATGGCTGCCAACTCCAAGTCGTGAGTCGGGTAGTTCTCCTCATGAGGTTTCAACTGTCTTGAAGCGTAAGCAACCGCTTTCCCTTTCTGCATCAGTACACAGCCCAGTCCTTTACCAGAGGCATCGCAGTACAACTCGAATTGCTCCGCAGGATCAGGAAGGACTAACACAGGAGCAGTAGTCAGTCTCTCCTTCAACTCCTGGAAACACTCCTCACACTCATGTGTCCACACGAATGGAGTCTCCTTCCGGGTAAGGCGAGTCATCGGTAGCACCATCTTGGAGAATCCTTCTATGAACCTCCGATAGTAACCTGCCAAACCCAGGAAGCTTCTTACTTCTGTAACCGTCTTGGGCCTCTCCCAATCCATCACGGCCTCAATCTTGTTAGGATCCACTGCAACTCCATTAGCAGAAATCACATGACCCAGAAATTTCACCGCCTTGAGCCAAAACTCGCATTTTGACGGCTTCGCATAGAGCTTCTTCTCTTTTAGCACTTGCAACACAATCTTCAAGTGCTCGGTATGCTCCTCCTCCGTCTTGGAGTAGATCAAGATGTCGTCAATGAAGACGATCACAAACTGATCCAGGTACGGCTGGAAGATTCTGTTCATGTAGTCCATGAACACTGCGGGTGCATTGGTGAGTCCAAACGGGATCACCAAGTACTCATAGTGCCCGTACCTCGAGCGAAACGCTGTCTTTGGGACATCCTCCGGCTTAACCCGTATCTGATGATAACCGGACCGGAGATCAATCTTGGAATAGACGCAAGCACCTCTGAGCTGATCCAGCAAATCATCAATGCGTGGAAGAGGGTACTTGTTCTTGATTGTCACCTTGTTCAATTGTCTGTAATCGGTGCACAACCGCATGGTCCCATCCTTCTTTTTCACAAAAATGACCGGTGCTCCCCAGGGAGACACACTCGGTCGAATAAAGTCTTTCGCTGAAAGCTCCTCGATATGCTTCTTCAGCTCCGCCAACTCCGGTGGCGACATCCGGTATGGAGCCAACGATATAGGCCCCACACCAGGCAATAAGTCAATGGAGAACTCTATCTCCCTCTGTGGTGGAAACTCAGGAATCTCCTCAGGAAACACCTCGAGGAATTCCCTCACCACAGGAATGCCAGTGAGATCCTCCTGTGTCCCACTCACCAAACCTCCCAACATGACATAGCCAAATGCCCCTGCTCTCAAGGCCCTCCTCGCCTGCAGGACTGAAATGAACGGTGAGGAACTGGCTGTGGACCCACCCGGAGACATCACCACTTTCTTGGCACAGCAATCAATCATTGCACAGTTTCTGGACAACCAATCCATGCCCAAAATAATCTGAAGGTTGGCCATCGGTAATCCTATCAGATCTACCGAGAAGTCACGGCCGTCCCACTGAAACGCTACATCGCGATGAACAGTGGAGGTCAAACATTTTTCTCCGGTGGCGGTGGTAACCCGCATCGGTGGAGAAAGCACATCACTGGGCAACTCAAGCCCCACAGCAATAGGGGTAGCAACAAAAGTGTGCGTCGCCCCGGAATCAAACAAAACATCAACAGTTGATCCACCAATGGTAACAGTACCTCTGACCAGGTTCGGAGCTCTGTCCGACTGCTGACGATCAAGTGTGTAGACTCGTCCGGTAGTAGGTGGCACGGCTGGTGCCCCAGTAGGAACCATCTGCAACGGCACAGCCTGCACTGCAGCAACTCTCGCCGTCGGGCAATCTCTAGAGTAGTGGCCCTCCTTGCCACACTGGAAGCAAATCAGCTGACCGGTAGAGCACGGCCCAAAATGTGACTTCCCGCATCCAGAACATCTGGGAGCAGGAGGTCTAGCGGCGTTCCCCTGAGCAGCAGTCTTCCCGAACTGATTTGGCGCTTGCTTAGCCGCCAACGGGGGTTTGCCCTTGCCCTTGTTGGCAAAGTTCTTGTTCTTCCAGGGAGTAGAACCACCAGCGCTCTGCGGCACCTCAACCTTGGCCCTCTTGGCCTGACTCGCCCGACAGTAGTCCTCGATGTCGCGGCACTGCTGCACCAACGCTCCGAAGTCTCTCGAAGCAGAACCGGCGAGATGTCCAGCAATATCCTCATTAAGTCCCCTCCGGAACTTGGCCGCCAGAAAAACGGGAGTCGGTCTCGCCATGCGGAAATGAGAGAACTTGACCAGTTCATTAAACTTGGCCAGGTACTCGTCGACAGACAACGAGCCCTGTACCAATCGGTCAAACTCTCCCTGCTTCCTCTCCTGAGAGTCGTAAGGAAAGTACTGGCCCAAGAAGCTCTCCTCGAAAAATGGCCACGTCATCACATGGCCCTGCATCTCGTAGACCTGAGATAGGTTGGTCCACCACTCATGGGCCTCGCCCTCCAGCATGTACGTGGCGAACAGCAGCTTCTGCGGATCGGTGCACTGCATGATCCGGAAAATTTTGTCCAGCGCCTATAGCCATCTGGCAGCAGCAATGGGATCATACGATCCGTCGAAGGTAGGTGGCTTATGCTTGCGGAAAGCATTCAGCCGGCGATCGATCTCGTCACGATCCTCAGCAAGAACGGGGATAGTCTGCATAGCCCCCGTCAAGTGACTACCCTCACCCATCTGGCTCTGGGTGTCCTCCTGTTGACTAGGCGGAGGTGGAGGCGGTGGCGGCGGTGGAGGTGGTGGAGGACCCTGGCCCGCAGCAGGACCAGCCCTCAACTCCTCCAACATGACCCTCATCATAGTCATGTTGGCCATCCGGTTCTCCTCCAGAACCTCTGCCGTGGTTTGCCGGTTCGCATCTCGAATTGCGTCCAGCATCGCCCGGTTCGCCAGCCTCGTGGCTTCCTGGTCGGCTAGTCGGGCCGCCTGCATCTCAGCCAATGCAGCCAGGACAGGATCCGATTGATCCTCGCTCGTACTCGTGTTCCTCCTCGGTGGCACCATGACTCTGCACAAGTTACACAAAGAATGAGTTGATCAGGCCCACGCCATGTGGTCACATATGCATCATCATGACACATACCAGTCAGAGAGAACACAAAGTAGACACGCAACGACACATCCTAAGTTATTGCAATACATACAGGCTTTTCCCTAGAAAGTGCTCTGATACCATAAAATGTAACAGCCCGTGTTAACCCGGATTGTTAACACACTATCGTATTAAGCCACGCTTAATTAAAATGCGGAATAACTTTTTCTTTAATTCAATTATGACGTCATTAACTTAGCCAACTTGATTACTTAATCATTTTCATAAAAATACTGCCTGTATGTAAATTGCAAGACAACTAACTGAATACCTCGTACATAAATATAATAAGTGAGTATCTAAAGCCACAGGTCCACACAAGTAGCCTGGGTCAAAATCCTGATACTTTAATTACAACATTATCCTAAAAGACCAAAGTCAAACATGTGGCATGGACAAACCCCATGCTCACCAAATAAGGCAACAAAGCCCAATAACAGTCATAACATAAACTCAACAGAAAACATAAACAACAGTCGGAGATAAAAACAGCAGTCAGCATATCATCAAATCAACTCAGCTCTGGCCTCCTGCCACCCGAGCCCTCAACATTACCTGATCCTGAAATAAGCGTCCCCAAACGTGGGGTGAGATCTCTAACAAGAAATCTCAGTAAGACAAGGGGTCCTCAAGGAGTCTCCACCCCAAGCTCACTTACATGTGTAATATAAGTTCTAAAAACAGTATTACAGTATAAGTTCTAAAATCATGCGATGCAGCAATTAATCATGTCATGTGTGCTTTCAAATCTACTGGCCAGAGAAATGTAGGAATACGTCTATGCCTACATGAGTACATGGATACTACCTGCACCTCACCCACATGCTTCTCCATCTTGTATGTACTACATACTCAGGATTGCCGTCTAGGTGGACACCACATGCATATCATAATGCTCATTACATATAAACAGCTCAACAGCATTTCCAAAATAATCAAAGCATGTAACACAGCATGCATAAACCCATCCCCATGGGACATGGTGGAACATCAAAATGGCTAAACCGAGGACACGAAAGCTTACCTTGCAAGCTAGCTATCCAAGCCAAGAGTCCAACCACTCACAAGTCCACAAACAGCAGTATCACAATCTGATATGGACCAATAATACATCAATATTAATGTACAACAAGCATACAACTTAAAGACTACGCCTTTCCTTTACGTTTTACGTCTTAAGGCTTCCAACAAAGCCATAAGCCCTTAATCATGTGATTCTGACTTAGTTCATTAATTACAGAAGTTCAACTTCCTTAAACTTGGGTCCACACACACCCAATAGCTTACTGTTCATACAGTAAGGCTACTGTCTGCGCAGAACCCAGGATATCCGGATATCAGAAGGGGCATATCCGGATATGCCATATCCGGATATCACTCTGGACATATCCGGATATGTCATATCCGGATACCCAGATCCTATATCCGGATATCAATATCCGGATACCATATCCGGATACTGATATCCGGATATCTGTTCGACAAATATCCGGATATCTCACGACAGAATGCAGTTTCTGCATTTCGTGAATATCCATCCCAAAGGTCCAACTTTTAACACATGTACACGTTAAAGCATGCATCTTTAAGCATATACAAGTTCATTTAGGTGTTGGTTACTTCATTTTAACTTTTTACATGCCAAGACACCAACTTTAAGCAAAATAAACTCATGATCATGGTGAGGTAACTTACCAAAGTTCAAAACAGAGGCAAGGTATGCTCTTGGAGCTCTCCCAAGGTTCCTCACACTCAGCCTAAGTAGGAGCACGAAAATGGCACTTCAAGGTGGGTTCTTGCACCACAAGAAGGCACTTTGAAGCTTACAATGACTACCACAAGGTAGCCATCACTAAAGCTCCAAGCTCATGCTCACTAACCTCACACACAGCAACTCAACATACAGAAACTACCACCTCTCACACTCACAAGGCCACTCACAAGTGTTTACAAGAAGGAGAATGTGGAGGAATTCAAGAAAGGTAGCAACTTGGTGGTTTCTCCCAAGCAAATGACCAAGGAGGAAGGGAGGAGGAAGGGGAAGGCAGCTGCAGCCTTCAAGTCACGTAGGAAAATGAGGCACCTAGGGTTTTGTGCCTTAGTGTGCCTATTTATAGGCACATGGCCACTAATCGCGCAGTATTAGCCTTAATCGCAAAGTAAAAGATCTTGATCCCAAACTTTAGAATCTAGACCTACGCATTTTTCTAAGATTTGTCATATTTTTATTTTATTTTTCGGAGCACCTTTCCGGTACGCGCTTTTCCATAGCCAGTATCAGTTCTGGCATCAGATTACGTCATTTCGACTTGAAACTTGTTTTACAAGTCCTACATAATATTCTAGTAATTATCATGCATTCGTTATAATTTTTCGGGATACTTTTCCGGTACGCATTTATACCGAGTAGCAGAACCGGTATCTGCGCTTTTCTTCCGAAAAGCGACTTTCAGCATTTTTACTCACTCAATATAATTATCTAAGCCCATTAATAATTATTAGGGTCAATTATGGAATTATTTCCTAATTATCATAATTAACTTACTAATTACCTTAATTAGCGGTGCGGGTTCTTACATTCACCCCACCTTTTTAAGGATTTTGTCCTCAAAATCAGAAACATACCTGTCTCGGAAGTCGGGATACTGTCGGAGAAGCTCATCCTCTCGCTCCCACGTACACTCCTCAGGAGTTCTTCCTGACCATTGCACTTTGACCATCGGAATGATCTTGCTTCGAAGCTGTTTCTCGCCTCGATCGAGAATCTTGAGTGGTCCGACGGGAGTCTTTAGGTTCTCCCGAACCTCCACATCATCCGGCTGCACCACGTGCGAAGGATCTGCTATGTACTTCCGAAGCTGAGACACGTGGAACACGTCGTGGATGTTGGCTAGGTTCGGAGGTAAGGCGAGTCGATAGGCAACTGGTCCTACTCTACCAAGGATCTGGTAGGGCCCTATGAACCGCGGGCTCAACTTCCTCACGCCGAGTGCCCGTCCAACACCGGTGACAGGTGAAAGTTTCACAAACACGTGCTCACCCTCACTGAACTCCAGTGGTCGATGCTTGACATCGTAGTAGCTCTTCTGACGATTCTGCGCCTGCTTCAACTTTTCCCTGATCATTTGGATCTGTAGGGTAGTATCTTGGACAAAGTCCAAGCCGAAAAGCTCTTTATCTCCAACCTCAGACCAGCAAGTAGGAGTCCGACACCTCCTACCGTACAGCGCCTCGTAGGGTGCCATGCCCAGACTAGCATGAAAACTGTTGTTGTATGAAAATTCAACCAACGGAAGGTACCTATCCCATGCAGAACCCTGCTCCAACGTGCAAGCTCTCAACATGTCCTCCAATGTCTGGATGGTCCGCTCAGTTTGTCCGTCAGTCTGAGGGTGATAGGCGGTACTCAATCTCAACTGCGTACCAAAAGCCTCCTGCAGCGCCTCCCAGAACCGAGATGTGAACTTCGGGTCCCTATCACTGATGATACTCTCGGGCACCCCGTGAAGCCTCACGATCTCGCGGACATATAGTTTGGCCAACTGCTCTGTAGTGAAGCTCACCTTCACTGGAAGAAAATGGGCAGACTTGGTCAATCTGTCCACAATGACCCAGATAGAGTCACAACCAGCCTGAGTTTTAGGCAATCCCACCACGAAGTCCATGGAAATACTTTCCCATTTCCACTGTGGAATCTCCAGAGGTTGAAGTTTACCAGACGGTTTCTGGTGCTCGATCTTCACTTTCTGACAAATAAGGCACTTGGACACGTAGACCGCTATGTCCTTCTTCATGCCCGGCCACCAAAAATTCCTTTTTAAGTCCTGATACATTTTCGTGGCACCAGGGTGGATAGTGAACCGGCCCTTATGAGCCTCTGCCATAACCTCTTCGGTCAATGGCCCTCGAGGAATAACAATCCTCTTCTGGAACAGCAGCAATCCATCATCATTCCAGGACACACCGTCCTGGTTCTTCACGTAATCAAGGCATTCTCTTTGCACTTGCGCCTCTTTGATCTTTTCCATCAGCTCATTAATCACTTCTGCTGTCTCCATCTCAAGTAGTGCACCCCCAAACAAGGAGTTCACTCTCAAGTCTCTGAACTTCTCGATCACCTCGTAGTCGTTCATCATTAAACTGGATAAGCTCACGGATTTCCGACTCAAAGCATCGGCTACCACATTGGCCTTGCCAGGATGATACCTCAACTCAAAGTCGTAGTCCTTCAAGAACTCCATCCATCTACGTAGTCTCATGTTCAACTCCTTCTGGTCAAACAGGTACTTCAGGCTCTTGTGATCACTGAATACAGCAAACTTCATGCCAAACAAGTAATGCCTCCAAATCTTGAAAGCAAAAACAATGGCTGCCAACTCCAAGTCGTGAGTCGGGTAGTTCTCCTCATGAGGTTTCAACTGTCTTGAAGCGTAAGCAACCGCTTTCCCTTTCTGCATCAGTACACAGCCCAGTCCTTTACCAGAGGCATCGCAGTACAACTCGAATTGCTCCGCAGGATCAGGAAGGTCTAACACAGGAGCAGTAGTCAGTCTCTCCTTCAACTCCTGGAAACACTCCTCACACTCATGTGTCCACACGAATGGAGTCTCCTTCCGGGTAAGGCGAGTCATCGGTAGCACCATCTTGGAGAATCCTTCTATGAACCTCCGATAGTAACCTGCCAAACCCAGGAAGCTTCTTACTTCTGTAACCGTCTTGGGCCTCTCCCAATCCATCACGGCCTCAATCTTGTTAGGATCCACTGCAACTCCATTAGCAGAAATCACATGACCCAGAAATTTCACCGCCTTGAGCCAGTTTATTACTGGGGACAACAATGTCTAAATCTGGGAATTGTTTGATATGCTCCCAGCATATATACTTTTATAGATCAAAAAGTATTGAATCAGATCTAAAATTGTGTATAAAGGTGTATATATGGTGAAATTATTGAATAAAACTTGTCAGACACTCTCTCACTCAAATTCTTTATGTTTATAGGAGAAAAAGGTCAAATAAAGGAGCAGGAAGAAATCAGACAGTATCTCCACACTTGGAGCGTTCAATTCAACGCTTGGAGCGTAGGAAGAGACCTAAGGCAGTGGGTCTACGCTTCAAGCGTAGAACCCTACGCTTGAAGCGTAGACAAGGAAAATCAGACAGTGTTTCTACGCTTGGAGCGTGGATCCTGCGCTCCAAGCGTAGGATTGAAATGGACAGCTATCAGTTGCGAGGAAAGAAGAACCATGGGGAGTATAAAAGGGCAAAAGATAGCCCTAAACAAAAAGATTGGTCATTCTGAAGAAAGGTTAGGGCATTCGGATCCAGAGGAGGAAGGAGTCTGGAGATTCGGAGAGAAAAACATTCTTCTTCTACCTTTCTGTAGTTTTTATGTTTGGATGTTTTCATTGAATATTGGATTTTTAGCCATGATAATGGTTGGCTAGAACCCCTGTGTTGTGGTTAGGGTCACGAACCCTTGTGAACCCCAGATACAATGGATTGAGTTTATATTTATATATATGTCCTTTGAATTTCGTTCTATTCTGATCGTATTGTTATTGTTATTATTAGATCTGATCAATCTAGTAATCGATAGTAAATTTGGGGATTAGGGCCAACAAGAGGAATCTGCGGTGGTTAATCCAGAAAGGGGATAGAACGACGGTATGAACATGATCTAGGGATAGACATGATTCATATTGTAGATGTCTTAATTATCAATCTTTATGCTTGATCTCATATAGGGCACCTCAAGGAATTAGGGTTTTATATGGGGTTAAAGGGTTAATTCTTCAAAGGATTGAGAATTAACTAATGATATTTTTATCTGATGATTATCTAAATTTTGCGATACATATATATTGATATTTAAACTTAATCCAGAGTAAAAGGTGGGGATCATCGGTAAGTGTTCTCTAACTGCAGCGCTTTCTCATAAATTTCTAAACTTTCATTTTGTTGGATTTCAACTATTCAAAAAGAATAAAAATAGGGTTTATTTTAGAAATCAAATTTCTACACAATCCTGACATTCGTGTCAAAAATCTCTTGGATTATTTAATCTTCAAAGGAATAGTTTAATTGATTTAGATACACTCCCTGTGGATTCGACCTGACTTACTACTTATTACTTGCGCGATTCGGTACACTTGCCGATTCACGTCACCCAAAAATAGACTCTATGAGGAAATCTCACAGATAGTGTCATTAGAGTAATCTCTTTATATTTGGGTATGTCTCTCCTTGGACCAGAAGTTATTACCTAGACTGTGTTCTTGAAGGCATGTTTTGATTGTATGCCTCGTCTGTCCGAAACATGGAGACTCATAGGTATACTGTTGGGCGTGTCCTGAAAGGGCACAGGGCTAGGGTAATAAGCTGAAGGAATTCGTCAAATCTCTGTGAGAGATTAGGTTATATGTAAACCGGAGAAATCGGGATGACATTTACAGGGACTCGGGAATCTATGCATAGTAAAAGAGATCATGAGATGATCTGCCTTTAGAGTCAGTAAATTGAAGATTCCCTATTTCGAATAAAGCTTACCCTAAACCGCAAGGGTTGATACATTTCCTTACCCTAGGTTAATGGGAAGATAACCGAGACGAAGGGAAATACATACGGTAACCAAATATGTGCAATAGGATGATCAAGTCATTAATCTGACTAGTTCTGGGGCAACAAAGCATTGCTAGTGCTCTGTGTTGTCATTAATTGGGTTGTGGGCTTGTTGGGCCCAAACCCAGTTATGTCAGAAGCTAAGTTGGACCTAATGGGTCACACACTAACACCTTGTAGTCATGATGAACTAGCTTTAAAGGTATTGGGCCTAATAATGGTTGTTAGCCCAAGAAGCTGTTTGGAAGCCCACCTAAAAGGGTGGAGGGCGCATGGAGCTTTGTAATGGGCTTGGATAGTCCAAGATATTACTAATTAATTTAATTAGTTAAATTAATTATCAAACATTTGAATTTTGAATTTTGAATTTGAAATTTGAATTTGGAATTTGAATTTTGAAATTTGAATTTTGAATTTGATATTTTAAATTCAAAATTTGAATTTTAAAATTGATATTTTAAATTTGAAATTTGAATTTTGAAATTGATATTTTAAATTTGAAATTTGAATTTTGAAATTGGATTTTGAATTTTAAATTTGAAATTTGAAATTTTGAATTTTGAATTTTGAATTTGAATGTTTGAACATTTGAATTCAAGTGTTTGAATCGAATTTGAATTGGCTATGAAAAGTTGTTTCATAACAAAAGGATAAGATGAGATCTTTTGGAATATTCCCTGCAACAATAAAAAGATATTTGATCTTATCCAATGATGAAGTGGTGCGCATATTTGAATTCAAAGTGAGTGTCATTTTGTCATGTAAATGTACTACTATTCTGATTTGGTTGGTTAAGAGAATCAGTGAGTTAGTTGATTCAAAATTTGAATGCAACTACTCAATGTATCTGGACTAAAAATTGGACAAAATGGGGCGCATAAAATGGTTGTTCATATGATGATAATTAGGTCAGAATCTTGAAAGGATAATGACCTAATGTTATAAGGATTCAAATGCAAGGTGGTTAGCAATTTTGAATTGCAAACAAATCCTTAATTCCCTCCAACCATGCGCATATTTGGTGGGATTTTCAAGTAAGAAAATCTTATCATTCCATCCTACTAATTAACCAATAGTGTGCGCACAAAGGGACTCATTATTCACCTTAGGGTTTTTCACAAAACCTAGCCTACACTCCTTCATCTCATGCACCATTCTGTAGGGTAGTTCACTACACCTTTCCAAACACTAAACCTAGCCTCCACCTTCACCAATTGGGTGCATAGCAAGCCCCATTGTGGTGATCATCTTGTCGCTTGCAAGAAGGTGTTCTTGCATCATTGACGAACGGTGGTGTGGATCGACATTAGAGGGTTTGAACCCTTCAGATATGACAATTGATCTCCCTGACTGATCAGGCCAAAACAAGGTAACATCATGTTGTCCTAAAGCATGAATCTTTATGTGCATGTGTGTTTCCGCGTGAAAAAGTTTTTTTTTTCCACCTTACATGCATCGGACTTCAAGGCCAGTTTACTTTCAAGATCTCTAAACAAGAAATCTCAGTAAGACAAGGGGTCCTCAAGGATCTTCCACCCCAAGCTCACTTACATGTGCAATATAAGTTTCAAAAAGCAGTTTAACGATATCAGTTCCAAAACTATGCAGTGCAACAGATATCAATGCCATGTGTGTTATCACTATTCTACTGGCCAGAGAAATGCAGGAATACGTCTATTACCTATAGTTAGTACAAGGAACTCTGCTTGCACCTCACCCACAACCTCACCATCTTGTATGGAGCTACATACTCAGGCTTACCGTATAGGTGGAACACCACATGCATATCATAAGGCACTCGCATATAACAGCTCAACAGCATTTATCAAATAATACATGAAAATAACATCATGCATGCAAACCATCCCCCCATGGGACATGGTGGAACCAACAATGGCAAAATCGAGGACACGAAAGCTTACCTTGCAAGCTAACAATCCAATGCCAAGAGTCCACACAGCTCAACATCCACAAACAGTACAATCACAACATATTTGGACCAATAATCATATCAATAGTCAAAGCTCATAAGCATAAACATAAAGACTACGTTTTTCCTTTACGTTTTACATCTTTAGGCTTCCCACAAAGCCTTAAGCCCTTAACCACCTAGGTTCTGACTTAAACAACTTATTACATAAGTATCACTTCATCAATCTAGGGTCCACAAACCCAAACATCAAATCTGTATGAACAGTACCTTACTGTTCATTGCAAACCCAAGATATCCGGGTATATACCGGGGGCATATCTGGATATTTCGCAACAGAATGCAGTTTTTGCATTTCGCGAAGATATCCTTCCAAGGTTGGGTTTTTAACCCGTTGTAACGTCCAAGCATGCATCTTTATTCATTTTTAGGTTCATATTAAGGTTGATTACTTGTTTAACCCATTTACATGCAAAGGCACCACCTTTAAACCATAAAAACTCATGACCATAGTTAGGGAACTCACCCAAATCTTAAAACAGAGGAATGAGTGCTCTTGGAGCTCACAAATGGTCCCTCACAGTTCTGACTTTGCCCAAAAACGAAATGACACCCAAGCTATGGCCTTTCTTCACAAAGGAAGCTTCTTGGAACACCAAGCACCAAGTAGATGATGCCACAAGTCCAAAACCAACAACTCAGCCCCTCATACCTCACAAGGCAGTCTCAACACTCAGAAACGGAGCACACCTCACACTCACAATGAAGTCTCTCACTCACACCAAGTGTTTAGGTGAAGAAATGGTAAATAAATGAGGGAAAAGATGAAGATTTGGTGAGTTTTAAAGCAAAGGTGGCTAAGGAATGGAGGTGGCAGCAGCTGAGAATGTAACTCACATAGGAGAAATAGTGGCACCTAGGGTTTTGTGCCTAACTAACATATATATAGCAACTTAAGCCTTAATCGCACAGTATAAGCGCTAATTGCTACGCTTAGTATTTTGATCCCAAACTTAGGATTCATAATCTACTCATTTTTCTAAGATTTTTCATATTTTTATTTTATTTTTCGGAGCACCTTTCCGGTACGCGTTTTTCCATAGCCAGTATCAGTTCTGGCACCAGTTCTCATTACTTTGACTTGAAACTCATTTTACCATTCCTATATAATATTCTAGTAATTATCATGTACTTATTATAATTTTTCGGGATACTTCACCGGTACGCATTTATACAGGGTAGCAGAACCGGTATATGCGCTTTTCGTGAGAAAAATGACTTTCGGCATTATTACTCACTTACTATAATTATTAGAGCCTCATATTAATTATCAGGGTCAACTATGGAATTATTTCCTAATTATCACATTTAATTAATTAATCTCCTTAATTAACGGTGTGGGTTCTTACAGCGTAGGTGAAGGAGTCATCCTAGCCGTATGTGGAGGACAATCATCCCTTTATGCTGAGCTCTCTCAGCCCTCATCTCAGTCATGAAGGCCTGCAGCATATCCTGATTATTCTTCATCAGGTTTTCTGTCATGGTTCTATTTGCAGCTGTCTCCGCCTGTGGAGCATTCAGAACTGCAGTAACCGGATCAGGCGCTGGAGGATCTGTACCTCGTGTTCCACGGTGACCACTATCCCTCCTCATGATAACTGTACATGCTACATATAACACCTCGCATTTGCAAGTTAAATATTAAAATATTAAATGAGAATTAAAGAGAATGATTAGTGAAAATTCTGAGTATATGTTATATATAACACCTCGCATTTACAAGTTAAATATTAAAATATTAAATGAGAATTAAAGAGAAGGATTAGTGAAAATTCTGAGTATAAGGCCAAAATACAAAGAAAGGGCAAAACGGTAATTAGCCAACACGCAACCCTAGGGAGATAAAAATTGAGTAGAAGGTCTCAGATGATAAAAATAACCCTGGAAATGGATTCAGAATGAAAAATTGAGTGGATAGGCAAGTTTCAGAAAAATCAATGAATAATGTTTTTCGCGGGTAAAAATACTGCGGTACGATTGCACCGTAAAGCGTGCCGATTGAGTTTTGAGCTCTAGGTTTCGAATATGAGTTATAAATGGTCTATAGAACTTGGAAATATGAATTTTGACAAATTTTGATGGAATTAAGTCATTTTGGGGAAGCGTGCGAACAGCGCGTTCAACAGCTTAAAACAGTGTTTTCTCCGAATGACCGGAAAACTCCAGATTCATCTGATCAAGTATAATTAAAGGACAATGGTTAATGTATAAAATTAGAGTTTCTAAATAGGTTTTGAAATTATGCACGTTTAGTGGAACCAGAGGGAAATTCAAATGAGTTTGAAATCGCGTGCGGTGGCGGTGGGACCCACCCACTCATATCCACTTAAGCCACATCATCTCCCCTCACTATTCATCATCTTCTCTCTCCCTCCTTCCTTGCAAACCCAGCTGTATTTTGCGAAATCTCCCCTTCACCAACAACACCATCTTTGCTTCAAATTTTCTTTTCACCATAACTTGATCATTTCTCCACCAAATCCATCAATTTTTGGCTTGAAATTTGATGGAAAACACCTTCTAAAGCCATTGGTGGTACTCCCAAGCCTTGAACCCAGCTGTATTTTGTGAAATCTCCCCTCCAAGGCCGCGGCTCAAGCTTGTAGATTTGTGTTCATGGAGCTTCTAGGCGCTCCAATGGTGGAGTATGTTTAGGAGGAGCCTTGTGCCTTGCATTTGGGTGAGTTTCCTTGTATTTAAACGGTTGAATCATATGATTTGATTTTTGGACCCTAAAGAGGGCTTTGTTGATTGATGGGTTTAGAGAGCTCAATTGGAAAATGTCTGTACATGAATGTGGCTTAGAATGATGTGTAGTAACCATAAATGCAATAAAAATTATTGATGAAAAATGTGGATTTTTAACTTTTAGAAAAAATTTAGGTTGTCATGACTTGAGTTTTGGAAATGTGTGAGAATTGGATTGGTGAGTTGTTGTATGAATGTATGTTGATATAATGGGATTGTATGAGGTGTAGTGTGGTTAAAATTGAATGAAAACCCTTTGGAATTGTCTAGGTTGAAATTCGGCCATTTAGAGAACTTGAGGGATTTGATGTTGTTTGCATTGCTTGGACGATGTTTCAAGTGTTAAATGGTATTTAGATGGGTTGTGTGGTGGTTGGAAAGTGGAAGAATCAAGGGAAAATAATAAATGGTGTTTAGGGCCATAAAGGATCCTAGAATGAATTAAGCAAAATGATGTTTAAAATACGTAAAATGGAAAAACGGCACTTGATTAAGCCTTTTGGCAACCTAAGGATATATAATAAAATGAGAAAGAAAACTTAGAAAAATAAATTTTGGATTAAGCCTTGTTTGGCCGAACCTACCTAGTGTGGGTGAGGAATTTTGGCATTTTTCGTACTCCGATGGAATTGACATGTACTGATGATGGTACATGATTGTGTAGGTTGCCGTACGTTGAATTGAACCCCGAACCGTGAGTCGGTGGATTACCCTTGGTCCTGGACCAAGTGGGTTGAGGTAAGTGGTTGAATCAATGCAAGTATAACTGTGAATTTCATGAGTTCATATGAGTTTTGAGTAATTGGGAATGTCCTCTGTGTAGGCATTCTGTTGAGTAACAAGTTTGGAAAATAAGCTGCTGTGGAGCTAGTGAAGAAGCATACTAAGTAACCTCTTGGTACTGTGGCTTGTTCCCCTTGTGTGTTCCACCATACCCGTTGAGGGTGATGGTAGGAAATATATATGAGTAGTGTAGAATAACATGAGCATTCATGTAGTATTTATGAGGGTACTTATGTACCGAGTCCATGGCCACTAGATATTTGCCTTCGGGCAGTTTAGACTTCCACTGGATAGGTCTCCGAGAGGGAGTTCCAGTTGACCCAGGGTCGTGGTGTGTAATCCGGATAGGAGCACACTAGGGAGTCTCGGGTGTATGTGGATGGGAGGGGTACCTTGGTTGGTTGTTCTAGGAACACGCCTTGGATGATACCCGTAGGCTTATATATGCCGAGGATGTCGCGTGGTATTGGTAGCTACCATCCCGCTTCGTCGTATTTTGTAGTCCGATACTCCCCAGTTTCTCTAAATCCCTTGCTATATCCCGTTTTGAGAGATGTTGTTTTATATTATTTATATGCATCAGAGTGAGCCATTGGGCAGAGTTTTCTCCAGAACATCTGGGTTACTAAGATATATTCCTATATCTCACCCCGTCTTGGGGACTTTATTTCAGGAGGTAGCAGTGGTGCCGGAGCGGCGGGAAAGAACCCGTAGGATGACTAGTGCAGCAGTTTAGTATTTTGCATTTTGATGGCCATTGGGCCTAGGCTAGACTTAGGGCATGAACATCCCACATGTATGTAGGATGA
>JAVKPL010003221.1:0-19367 GCA_032173675.1 Gastrolobium villosum
ACCTCTTGCTAATAATAATCGTTGAGATGACAAAACCAAATCAAACACTGATCTTCAATTCAAAAGAATCAAACTTTCAAAAAGAGAAACAAGTAGGAATTACCTGTTCTCTTCAGAGTCAGGGTGGATGGACAAAATTTTCCCAGGCACAGTCAACGCAGCCCACATACAAAGCACCAACCCTAGAGACAGCTCAATTACCACCTGCATTCCCAAAATCTCAGATTCACAAAGTTCACATAACACATCAAACACAAATAATCAGAAAAAAAAAACAACACTCACATTCGAAGGAGGCCCTGAAAACTCTTCCTCCGTAATCTTCAACAAAGCCCTGTCTGCAACCAAACCCAAATTTTAGAGAGGCATGCATCAAATCTCTTAACCTTTTTTTCTCTCAACAAAATACGTAAATAATAATAATAATAATAAAATTGGGATATAAGAACAGGTATTCATAATCCTAGTGAGTGGTGCATACATTTGATACTTGAATAAGCGGCGTGAAATAGAATCAGAACCCCGACGAATCCGACAATAAAACCTAAACCCATTGTTTTTCAGTGCGATCTACTTTGGTGACGATTATCGGACGGAAAAAACTAGAGAAAGCCCAACAGAACGTGCCAATTGTAAATTTTACTCCCTTTGAATCATGGGTGCTTTCTTTCTTTTCCATGATACATATTTTTTTAGCTTCAATTATATGTCTCTCTCGTAATTTTATTTAATTTTTAAATATACTTTTATTATTTAAAAGTCGGGAAGGTTATAGTTACAATTTTTTTTTTCAATCTCTTACAATCATACCTTATCACCGTTGATTTTCGCCAATCAACGGTTATCATTTTAGGAAATTAAACTCATTAATTAATTATTAATTCACAATAAATGATAACCGTTGATTGACGGAAATCAACGGTAATAAGATATGATTGTAAGAGGTTGTAAAAAAAAAGTTATAACTATAACCTTCATCTTAAAAGTTTTTACAAGGTTTGCATACTTTTAAAGAGGGAAAAAAATTAAAATATTTCTCTTTTAATAAAAAAAATAAGAAAGTATTATTATTATTATTATTTTTGATAACATTATTTTTTTAAACTAATCTATGGATCTACTGCACTCACGTCCAATTTGGGCAAGATCACTCATGTCCCATTTAGACGTGATCGATAAGGCACTCACGCCCAAGCTCGGCGCGAGTTGGTTGACTTATATATATCCCATTCTTTTCACTTTTTCATTTCTCATCATATCTTTATTTTCTCTCTAAGATTTTGCTTTGATTTCACTCTAGATTTCTCCTTGAATTTTTTGCACACCGAAGCTCTATCAGCCAAATAAGTATTAATATCTTGTTTCTATATTTTTTAATTACAACAATAGATATGTTATACTAGTGACCTAGTAATTTGTTAATGACTTAAGAAATTGTTAGTGACCTAGGAATTTGTTTATGACTTAGCAAATTGTTAGTAATCTAGAAATTTGTTAGTGACTTACGAATTTCTTACTGACCTAAAAATTTGTTTGTGACTTAGGAAATTGTTAGTAACTTATGTTATGATTAATGACTTAGGACAATTATAGGAAATTATAATATATGCATACATACTTTTAATATAAAAAATTTGTAATTGAGTATATTTTTAAATCTTGTACTGGACATGTACATTATTTGAAATGAAATTAATTATAAGAATCAGTTTGAAATTTTTTCATAGTATATTATTATGGTTGACTCGTCATCATCCGAGTCTTTATATGATCAAGAGCCTTAGCCTACCAATTCCAACACACACTTGCTTCCAGGACCATACAGGTGGGAAGTATCGTGGAGATGGACATAGCGCGTGCACGTTTCACAGGCTATGTGGAACGAGGACAAGGTTCGTGCGCTGAAAACTTGACGTAGTAGGGTGCGGGGGGACTAGCTCCTGACGCTGTTCACAACATTGTCGTAGAGTACCTTACGCTGGTTGGATTCATACTTGTTGCATGCATGCGACAAATTCAGGTATGCATCTACAAATGTAATATATTATATTGTGTTTAAATATAGTCCTTGTAAATTTGGGTATTTGATAATTGAGTTGCTTTGATAGTTGCTTTGATAGTCTTTCAGAATGTACTTCAGATTGATCCAGCCCTTATTAGTTCTTTGATCGAGAGGTGGGGACCAGAGACACACACACCTTTCACATGAAGCAGGGATAGATGACCATTGCCTTGCAGGATGTGGCGGCTATCTTGGGATTGCCTACTAATGGAAAAGTGGTTATCAGAGCTACAACATTGAACTGGTCGGCTGCTTGTGGGGGGGTTTTGTTCATATGCCCAACGAGGGCACTGAGCTCCCTGTTGGCGATCTACAACTTTCGTACTTTGATAAACTGTATGCGCGTATGTTAGGAGCATGGCTCCTCTGCGACAGGTCGGGGTAGCAATGTTGTATTTCGCTACATTCCATTGCTGGTAAGAGAGTTTGAGCAGATTGGAGCGTATAGCTAGGGGTATGATGTTCTCACACATTTGTTTAGACAATTGTGCAAGTGTACAGACCCGGGCAGACCAGACATCGGTGGGTGCCACATTATTCTTCAATATGGGTGTGGCTCAGATTCCCACCCATTGCTCCCCATCTTCCTCATCCTACTCAGCTAAAGTGGTATTACGGGCACCGATATAGGTCTTTTGTATTTCTTGATTCATTATCTTTTTGTGAGTATTATAATTAATGTTTATGTTAAATTTGGAAATCATGTTTAATGCTTTAGCCTACTTCAAACCACAACAGGTTTTGTTATATCAGGGGACCTTAGATACGCTATGTAGGGACGAGGTATGCTATAGATTTTTAAAATCTCAAAAAGTGGTTACATACGGTAGTGAACTCTACCACGTTGGCCTTCCACTTTCCTATCATTATAATATGGAACAACACGAACAGAATCAGAATGCAAATTCATTCTTAAATGTATAAACAAAAAACACAAAAGAAAGTATGAATAAGCAAGTGAGATTGTATACAAGAGTTTAAGATAGCGAAGAGCTATGAAGAGCATGCAGAGAAAAGAGGTTTATATGCGAGGCAAGGGGTCAATCACGCCCAAACTGGGCAGGTTAGTATGTTGTATCGCACCTAGAATAGGTTGGTCATTCAGCTAGGTCACGCCTAGCTTGGGCGTGACTACTCATATAATATTTTAATTATATCTTTAAATAAAATAAATTTGAATGTTCGAATATTATGTAGTATTACAATTTTGATAAGGAAAATTTTATTGCCATTATCATCTTTCGCAGTTTGAATATGGACTAGTTGGCAGGCTCTTTGACCCATTGGGTTTTTTTTGAGGTTTTAATGTACCAATTTGGTATTTGATTCATAATATTTACCAAAGGAGGTCGTAGAGTGACGCGAGGGGACCCAGCGGCACTGAGTGCCGCAAACCACCCCCTGCCCTAGTCACAAATGCTTTTTTTTAAAAAAATTGAGTGTCGCCCCCCTTCCCTGGAGAACTCATGGGATTGTGCCACGTGACACAATCTCATTACTCCTGTAACAGCCCGTTATACACCGGTATTGTTAACATTAATTATGATATTAAGCGCAGTCACAATCATAGCAATTCATTTATAAAAATGCGAATAATATTTTTACGATTATTACGCGAGCAGTTGAAAACATAAAAAACGTAATAATTAAAAGTTGTGACCGTAACTGTAAACTCTTGCGGAATACTTGTCTATACTATTTTTATAGTTTACTTGACTTATAATAAGACACTAAGGGGTTCCCATAAACCCACTTAGCCAATTTCATACTTTTGCATTTTCTACACATCCGAACAAAGTTCGGTCTCTAAATTACTGCAGATGTACAGTAAAAATTCAGTCCCTCATACCTTGCTATCTTTCTTCATTACTTAATTACCTTTCTAGAAAGCTATCACATGCTTAGTTCCGAGCTCGTTTGCTCCGGTTATCGCCGTTTGAAGTTGGACCAGCAAAATTGCCAACCAACCGCGAAACAACTCCAAACGTCCCTCACTCCTTGAATTTTTGCACCTAAATCACTCGTCCATTTGTTCTCAAATTTTTATACCATAAACTATACAACTCAATCTTCGATTTGATATGTCATACACTTAATTTGACTAAGAAATGAAGCGAGAATAAATTTCCCAAAACGATCCAAAACAGCCCCCAAGTACAGGCCAAAACAGGGCAGCAACTTCCCTGGTCTGCACAGGGCTGCGCACCTCTCCAAAAATTCCAAGATTTTGAAACAATGTAGGGGTCATCACAAACTTCAAAATGGCATAGGAACGTCCCTATCGGACCTCTATGGAGGGAGATATGCTCTCCCGAAGTTCACCTAAAATCTACCAATTCTACAGAAAATTCGCCAGAGTTTCCTTTGTGTTTACAAAAATTCCCAATTTTAACTAGTAGTTATGTGACCTCAAATGTACCTAATAATCATTATAAATCATTGGGTGGCACACACAAGGACCAGCAATGCCTTGGGGCTCTTACAACCCAACACAATTCATATTTATTTCTCAACATAACTTACTTTAAATCCTTAAATGGTTTCAATCACCAACTTCAATTTCATGCATATTTTCATCATACAAGTAATCATAAACTTAAAATAGGCCTAAAGTCCTTCCATCATAATACATCATGCATCCTTTGTATAATTATAGCATTTAACTTGCATGTTACAACTTACAACTTCAAACTTTAAATTAAACTTACAAACTCATACTTTAATTTACAACTTTAACATGAACTCTAATGATATAAACTACTATGATAATGCTCCATGACTCATCCTATGGGCCTCTTTCCCGCCACTCCTGTGCCACTGCTACTTCCTGAAATAAAGTCCCCGAGACGGGTGTGATATACGAATATATCTCAGTAACCCAGAGGTTCTGGAGAAAACTCCGCATAATGGTTCACTTCGATGCATATAAATACTATAAAACAACATTACTTAAAACGGGATAAAGCAAGAGATTTAGAGAAAAATGGAAATATCAGAATACAAACTACGACGAAGCGGGCTGGTAGCTACCATACCACACAACGTCCTCGGCATATAAGCCTACGGGTATCATCCAAGGTGTGTTCCTAGAACCACAACTAAGGTACCCCTCCCATCCACATACACCCAAGACTTCCTAGTGTGCTCCTATCCGGATTACACACCACAACCCTGGGTCGACTGGAACTCCCTCTCGGAGATCTATCCAATGGAAGTCCGGAACTTGCCCGAAGGCTAACTATCTACTGGCCAGTGATCCGGTACATAAGTACCCTCATAATGCTACATGCATGCTCATGTTGTTCTACACTACTCATACACACTTCCTACCATCACCCTCAACGGGTGTGGTGGAACACACAAGGGGAACAAACCCCAGTACCAAGAGGTTACCTTATCGGATGACCATTGCCCCTTAATTATACTTTATCGGATGAATCCGGAGTTTTCCGGTCGTTCGGAGAAAACACTGTTTTAAGCTATTGCGCGCGCCGTTGGCACGCTTCCCCAAACTGACTTAATTCCATCAAAATTTATCAAAAATCATATTTCCTAACTCTATAAACCATTTATAACTCATATTTGAAACCTAGTGCTCAAAACTCATCTGGCACATTTTACGGTGCAATCATACCGCTATATTTTTACCCACGAAAAACACTATTCACTAATTTTTTCTCAAACTTGCCTATCCACTCAATTTTTCATTCTGAATCCATTTCCATGGTTATTTTTACCATCTCAGACCTTCTACTCAATTTTTATCTTCCTAGGTTGTGTGTTGGCTAATTACCATTTTGCCCTTTCTTTGTATTTTGGCCTAATCTTTAAGATTTTCACTAATTCTTCCCTTAATCACTCATTTAACATTTTAAATACTTAATTTAAAATTGCGAGGTGTTATATTCACCCCACCTTTTAGAATTTTGTCCGCAAAATTAACATCTTAACGATCCCGTAACACGGGGTGTAATCGAAGAATCTCATCTTTCCACTCTCGACTAGCCCTCTTAGGCGTGCATCTTTACAATTTTACATTCGTCACATGCAGAACCTCACTTCTGTGGTATCCATCATTACTTAGTCCTTCACCAACTTGATGATTTCGGGTATCTGGCCCCTTAACTCATTATGTTTTTCACTGTTTCCTTAAATCACTGTTGCTTTTTCTTTAACTGTAGTTCATAATATACTCATTTTACAACTTGTCACTTATGGTGCCACGACCTTTAATTCACAATATTTTAAGCTCTTCATGGCTTACAGTTACACTTTCACCAATTTATAGGTAATAGACGACCACATTACAATTTGTTTGTCTCACTTCATCTCCTTCTCATGTATCTTCACACTTTCTTTAGTACTTAACTCTTTTCTCTCTCCTCCAGTTTCATCAATACCACCCATCTCTTTTGTGCTAATCTTTTTCACTGATGTTACTATCCTTACCATCTCGTTTTTTCTTGGCTTTCACCAAGCACGCACTTTCTCGTTTCGAAGGCACTTTGTCGTATCCTATAATTCTGACTCACACTAAATTCTATACTCATATACTTTAATTTTCCTTGTCACGTGTCTTCACCTCTTCTGAGGTACTCACAACTATATCTTCCTCTTTGGGATATGAAACTAACAATACTCATACTAGTTTATATCTTCTATTAACCATTTAAGGTCCTTTAACCAAAACACACTCCTGAATCTTTCCATCTACTAATCATATTCATAATTACACTCACTGTTACTCTCTTCATTAACTGAACCATCTCAACTCTATCAACTCAGTCAGCTCAATTCTATACTCAGACCTCTCACAGTCTAAACACAACACTCATCAATGACCTCCATATCGAGGACTCATGCTTAATTTTTTCACCCACTAACTACTTTCAACTTTCATTCCACTCCGATGTTGCAACTTAACCATATGTTCCACTCATTTATACCACTTTCTCGAATCATCGTTACTTAATCCTGGATGCCAAACTCTAAACACTATTATTTTACAGCTTTACTAACTTCCACCAAACACCTTGGAACGAATCAGTTTCCAAACTCATTTCACTATTAACTGATGGACCACTCAAATGCCATATCTCTCACATACAAGTCCCATCCTATAGGAATCTTTGAAACTTAATTATCAAGCCACATAAAACTAAATCCATCATTGCCACTACTTCTACAATTCACCATCGGTTGGTATACCAGTCTCTCAGAATATTCAAAGCTACCACAAGCACTCGACCATACGTCATTAGTACCTAGCCAAAACAACCTCAACATTGTACATTTTTCTCACACTTTCCACCATAAGTGGCATATGCAATTATATAACACTCCTCAATCCACTCTATCGGTAAAGCCAAGCTATCCATTTTTAGGTAACCAATTTCAATTCCAGTTTCTAGCTATTATTACACATTCGTACTTGACTCTATTACAATTTACCTTTAATTAAGGCTAATAAGTCACCGTTTTAACCTGAACTCTTGATCATCACTAGCCTTCCTATAAGGACACTCACTCAATCTATCAACATCAATCACGCTGTTATCTCTTTCATCATAAGGCGAGGATTCCAACAAACTTTCTACCTCACTTGGAGCCAAAATGATTTCATCAGACTTACTTTACACCTACAATAGTGCTTCACTATCACACTTTGAAATTCTTACACACTACACCTCACCTCTTATTAGAGATGTGCAAAATATCCAAAGAACCTGAATTGCATTGAGAACCGCACCAAATTAAACCAGAAAAAATCGGTTCTTCCAATAAGTTCACAAACCACAACCGTTTTAATATTTTAAAATAAATTCAGTTATCAATCGATTCAGAACCAATTAATAACCGGTTCGAACTGAACCGCATCTAGACATTGGGCATCCGAAATCATCAAACCCCAACCATCTTCTTCACTCAATGACCCAGTGAGCTTGTCTCATATTCTTCTAGTGAAGACTAACACATCCACGATTCCGACGACGATGACGACGGCGACTTCGGCTGCGAACCCTCCGCCGCGAACCACCCATCTCTAGTCGACAGATCAATCTTCGACCACCTTCCCCAAAACCCTCTGTTTTCAGGTTCTGATTTTTATTTTTGGTTTTGGTTTTGTTTCTAGAATGGGTTTTTCCATTTATCATCAACTATGAACTCATGCAAGTAGTTTTGTTCATGTCTACATATATATTCTTCGAAGGGAGATGGGACAGAAACAGAAGGCCGTGGATTTGAATCTAAAGGCTGCGAAACTTCGAAACCCTTCACCGATGGCACAATGCAATTTGGGATTCATATCTACAAGGTTTTCTTCGAAAAGTAATGAAAAATTGTTTTTGACAGGAAAAGGTGGGGTTTGTGTGCTGACCAGTTCATTCAGAAAGGGGAGTTTGTGTTTGAGTATGCAGGTAATTGTAATTGGAAAATCATTGCTCATTTGTCTTCTTCTGTTGTTGATTTTTAATGGGACTCACTTGGTAATGTTAATTGTTGGAGAAAGTTATCTTTGTTAACTCCAATTTGAGTTTAATTAAATGTTATTGGTGATTTTAAGGTTATTTTGCATATCTTTGTGTGTATGTTTGAATTTTGTTGTTTAGGTAAGAATTTTGAATGGATGTTAGTGTTACCCTTTTGGTCTTAGGTAGTATATTTTGAGTTTGTGAATATTGTTTGTCATTGTATTTGAAGGAAGAGTTGGTTGCATTTTTGTTATGTTTGTTAAGTAAATGAAGAAAGCAAGAGAAAAGAAGAGATGAATATCGTAGTATTGTGAATAAATTTTTTATTTTTAATAAAAATTAGTAAGCATCATAAATGTATCTTGTTTACAGTCTGTTACTTTTTATTAGTTAAATTAGTAGTTGATACTATCCTCTTATATGCAATCAGATTTATGAAATTGGTGGTGGATCAGCAATTTATGCCAAGGGTATAATGGATTACATAATGTTGAATGCTCCTGCAAAAGTTTATAATAGTTTGACTTACACGTATGTTTTCTTGTATAATTCAGACAAGAGGGTTTAAATCTTGGACTTTGCAGGTAGTTTTCTTGTAAATTATCTTTCAATTTCTGATGCAATGCTGTGAAGAGAGTTTCTTCCTGCATTCAATAATTTGGTTGCTAATGACACAAAGGATGATACAGTGACTGAAATTTTGAACAATCGTTATGTAATACCTAGTGAGAGTTGCTTTTACATGGTATGTTAAAACTTCCATAATTAATAGGAGTTATATATGTAATACAGTGGGTCGACTATTTATGTTTGCATAATAGTGCTTTGTCGCTTCGATTTAGAGTGTTGAGAATGGTTTGAGCGAAGCCGTCCAAATAGCGTTAACAGCAAAAGAAAGAGAAAAACAGAGAGAGAGAGAGAGAGTTAAGATCTGCAGCGAAAGAAAGACAAAAAATCTTCCTTAAAACTGGTTCGGAAATGGTTGGGAACCAGTTCGGAAATGGTTCAAGTTCGGAACCGGTTCGGAAATGGTTCAAGTTCGGAACCGGTTCGGAAATGCTTCAAGTTTGGAAATGGTTCTAGTTCGAAACCGGTTCGGAAATGGTTCATAACTGGTTCGGGTCGAACCGGTTCGGAACCGGATCAAAACCGGTTCGAACCGAACCGAACCGGTTCGAACCGAACCGAACCGGTTCGATTAAAAAAAAATAGTTTGGTTCTAAGAACCGCACCGGTTTAACTGGTTCAGTTTGGTTCTTCAAAAAAACCGGTTCGGGTCGACCCATGCCCATCCCTACCACTTATATCCAAATATGACATACTATTGTCCATTTACAAATATCTGACCTCACATTTTTGCGTTAATCACATGGAAAAACTCTCTCAATACAGTGGGTAACAACATTCACAGGTTTAACCCCTCGATCTCTTGCTGTTCTAAGGGCCCCAGATGTAATGACCCACCGATCAGAGAATCCACCCATATGACCCATGCCGAAATAATATCTTACCGCTAGCTATCCCTATTCTAGGAGCATTCCCCATATGTTTCTTCTTTGTGCATTTTCATTACATATCTCTACTACACTGATAGTTACACCAATCCAGAACACTTGCTCATCTCATATTACTTGTATAAGCTAATCATAGTCTCCGGGAACATGATCCACACGGAGTTACCCATACTATCACGTCTTACAACTTGCACCCAATGCACATAGGGATTTATATTCATAATACATCTATATATAACGGCCAACTTGTACCCAGTACACACCATATTACATATGGACCCAGTACCTTTTAGCGTCTGTATCATACCCGTGTATAACGGAAAAACTGTTTGTATTACCACATGGGCTGCCTCCTTAATCATAGCAGTAGTATATTTATCATATCACATATAGGTATGGTGCACTGTTTCTTCCTTGAGTATTCTTCTTAAAGATTGTTTACTCTTTTACTTTAACTACTCATCTGGCATAATTCATAATATAATTTGTACTCCATAAATCCTACACTTTTCTCAAAGTTCTGTACACCTCTCACATCTCTTAAGATAAGTATCATATTTCTCATCACACAGTGATCTTCTAGTCATATCTGTTCAATAACAGAAAACTAACTTCACTTCAATCCTTGCACTGAAATTCACATTAGTCACCGCATCGAAATTCTACCTCAGTCCTTACACTGAAAAGTTTACATTAGCTTTTGTACTAAAATTCTACATCAGTCCTTGCACTGAAAACTACTCGTCAGTCCTCGCACTGACACTTACACGTCAGTCCTTGCACTGACCATTTACCTCAACTCATTAACTAATCTTATCATCTTCATTTTGACATTACACATTAGCTCTTTTGCTAAACACATAATTTCATACTCTATGCACATTTTATACATCAATTCTTTCGCTAACCAATTAATTTCTCACTTTATTGCAACTTAGTTCACACACTAACTACATGGTTTCACATTAGGTTGTACCTTAACTCATTCTCTAATCATATCATCTCACCTTATTGTTATACAACAATAACCCACAAAATCATGCCATCGTTCTAATCCATTGCCTGCTACAGCTCACATAACATACGCTCAATACTACAGAGCAACTCATCAATTCTCCTGATCACTTCCACCCTTGGTGGTTGTAGAATATCTCTTTCCCTTAAAAATATCTCTACTTCGTCTATCACTCCATATCAAATACCAATGTTTCCACAAGCGTACTACTGTTAGTAGTACTTATATATCTATATACCACAAGATCATAATTTCTTTACAATTCTCATTATTGTCTTACACATGACTATACATCTCAACCATCCTATTCATTTATCACTGACACGTCTGCCAATTTGAGTCGACATCCATTAACTGCAATAGTGTCTTCATTGTACATTTATTTTATGCCATCCATGGCGATTCCTTCACTTTTCCTTATACATATAACACATAATAATATAACACATAATTAGTTCACCCCACCTATGTTTAGTCAACACTATCTCTTTATGGATTTCAATCCCGTATTTCAATACCTCTTCAAATTAACACTTCACTAACATAATAATTTCAAGTTGTCAAACCCCTTAGGATTATACATCAAATATTCCACTTGCTTCTCTACATTAACCATCCCAATTCATTCAACTGTACACCACCTGTCCTGGTCTCATAACTGCTAATCAAACATAACGTATTTAAATCATACATACGCATATCTGTTCTCATTTCTCAACAATTCCTCAGGTTCTAACTCTCTCACCTTGATGAAGTCTATTCACCAAGTCCACTTGTAGATAATTGCCTTACTATACTACACATATACTTGGAATTTCACCAATCTGATAAGCTCATCTCAATTATATGTTTATTATTCACAGTACTACAAAGTTCGTCTATGCTCATACTGTACATATCATAAATGTGTCCACAACTTTTTCTTATAATACAATTTTCTTTTGACTTTCATCGAAATTCAAATATAATATTTAAGTTTGTTTTCCTTAAGTCTTCTAATATTCGTACTTTACTTACTGTCATCTCTTGTCCATGGAGCAGTTAACACTACAGCCACCACATCAGGCTAAAGACTCACATTCGGTGCTCCAAGGTTACTACGCAGGCTTCTTAGGATGACCACACATGTAACACAAAGGAATGAGCTGATCAGACCCACACTAAGGAATCACATATACAGTAATCAATAAGAATCTACATACAACTATGCAGCATATAACACATCTATATATATTATCAGAGTTCCCTAACAAAACTGCTCTGATACCATAAAATGTAACAGCTCGTTGTACACCGGTATTGTAAACATTAATTATGATATTAAGCGCAGTTACAATCACAACAATTAATTTATAAAAACGCGAATAAACTTTTTCCGATTATTACGCGAGCACTTGAAAACATAAAAAGCGTAATAATTAAAAGCTGTGACCGTAACTGTAAACTCTTGCAGAATACTTGTCTATACTATTTTTATATTTTACTTGACTTATAATAAGACACTAAGGGGTTCCCATAAACCCACTTAGCCAATTTCACACTTTTGCGTTTTCTATACATCCGAATAGGGTTCGGTCTCTAAATTACTGCGGATGTACAGTAAAAATTCAGTCCCTCATACCTTGCTATCTTTTTTCATTACTTAATTAACTTTCTAGAAAGCTATCACATGCTTGGTCCCGAGCTCGTTTGCTCCGGTTATCGGTGTTTGAAGTTGGACCAGCAAAATTGCCAACCAACCCCGAAACAGCTCCAAACGTCCCTCACTTCTTGAATTTCTGCACCTAAACCACTCGTCCATTTGCTCTCAAATTTTTATACCATAAACTAGACAACTCAATCTTAGATTTGATATATCATACACTTAATTTGACTAAGAACCGAAGCGAGAATAAATTTCCCAAAACGATCCAAAATAGGCCCCAAGTACAGGGCAGCAAATTCCCTGGCCTGCACAGGGCTACGCACCTCTCCAAAAATTCCAAGATTTTGAAACAATGTTGGGGTCATCACAAAATTCAAAATGGCGTATGGCACGTCTTTATCGGACCTCTATATAGGGAGATATGCTCTCCTGAAGTTCACCTAAAATCTGCCAATTCTACAGAAAATTCGCCAGAGTTTCCTTTGTGTTTACAAAAATACCCAATTTTCACTAGTAGTTATGTGACCTCAAATGTATCTAATAATCATTATAAATCATTGGGTGGCACACACAAGGACCAGCAATGCCTTGGGGCTCTTACAACCCAACACAGTTCATATTTTTTACAACATAACATACTTTAAATCCTTAAATGGTTTCAATCACCAACTTCAGTTTCATGCATATTTTCATCATACAAATAATCATAAACTTAAAATAGGCCTAAAGTCCTTCCATCATAATAGATCATGCATCCTTTGTATAATTATAGCATTTAACTTGCATGTTACAACTTACAACTTCAAACTTTAAATTAAACTTACAAACTCATACTTTAATTTACAACTTTAACATGAACTCTAATGATATAAACTACTATGATAATGCTCCATGACTCATCCTATGGGCTCTTGCCCGCCACTCCTGTGCCACTGCTACTTCCTGAAATAAAGTCCCCGAGACGGGGTGAGATATACGAATATATCTTAGTAACCCAGAGGTTCTGTAGAAAACTCTGCCTAATGGTTCACTTCGATGCATATAAATACTATAAAACAACATTACTTAAAACGGGATAAAGCAAGGGATTTAAAGAAAAAGGGAAATATCAGAATACAAACTACGACGAAGCGGGCTGGTAGCTACCATACCACACAACGTCCTCGACATATAAGCCTACGGGTATCATCCAAGGTGTGTTCCTAGAACCACAACCAAGGTACCCCTCCCATCCACATACACCCAAGACTTCCTAGTGTGCTCCTATCCGGATTACACACCATGACCCTGGGTCAACTGGAACTCCCTCTCGGAGACCTATCCAGTGGAAGTCCGGAACTTGCCCGAAGGCTAACTATCTACTGGCCAGTGATCCGGTACATAAGTACCATCATAATGCTACATGCATGCTCATGATGTTCTACACTACTCATACACACTTCCTACCATCACCCTCAACGGGTGTGGTGGAACACACAAGGGGAACAAGCCCCAGTACCAAGAAGTTACCTTATATTTTATTCCACTAAGCTCCGTTGCAGCTTATTTCTCACACTTGGTACAACACTGAATGCCTACACAGAGGACATTCCGAATCACTTACAACTCACACAATACATGCAAATTTACAATTAACATGCATTGGTTCAATAACTTACCTCAATCCACTTGGTCCAGGACCAAGGGCACTCCACTAATTCACTGTTCAGGGTTCAAGTCAATGTACGACAACCTATACAAACATATACAGCCATCAGTATACGTCAATTTTCATCAAAGCGCGAAAAGAACAAAATCCTCCCCATCATCCTTGATGGTTCGGCCAACTTAGTGCTAATTAGGGATTTATTTTTCTAAATTTTCTTTCTCATTTTATTATACTTCCATAGGTTGCCAAAAGGCTAATTCAATCTTCGTTTCTCCGTTTTACGTCTTTTATGCATCGTTTTGCTAAATATATCCCTCTAGGTTCTTTTATGCCAAATGACACCACTCATTATTTTTCATTGATTCTTCCACTTTACAATCACAACACACCTCATCTAATTCCATTTAAGCATGAAACATCATCCAAGCAATTTACACAACATCATTTCACCTCTTTTTGCCTAAAGGCCGATTTGCTCACTAATTCACATCAAGGAATTTCCATCAATTTTAACCACTCCACACTTCATATCATCCTATTCTATCATCATACAATCATACAACAACTCACCAATACACTCCCAACACATTTTCAAAATTCAAAGTCTTGACACCCAAAAATTTCACTAAGTTAAAAATCAACCTTTTTCCTCAATAATTTTTATTGCATTTCTAGCTTTAATGCATCATTCTAAGACATTATCCTATAATACAAATTTTCCAATTGAGCTTTCTAACATCACACATGCAAAGTTTAGGCCACAAATTCAAATCAACACATTCAACCAATTAAAATGCAAGAACACTCACCCAAATGATAGGTACAAGACTCCTCCTAAGCATACTCCACCATTGGAGCACTTGGAAGCTCCAAGAACACAAAATCTCATCCCAAAACTGCAACTAAAAATGGCCAAGATTTCCTCACACACACGATTTCAAGGCTCAAGAATGGTACCAATGTGTTTGGAAGGTGTTTTCCATCAAGTTTCAAGACAAGAATCACTTGATTTGGTGCTAAAATGAATAAGTTATGATGAAATGAAAATTTGAAGTGGAAATGGTTCATGGAAGGGAAGGGCTGCGGGTTTGCAAGGAAGGAGGGAGAGAGAAGATGATGAATAGTGAGGAAGTGAGGTGGCTTAAGTGACTTTTAAGTGGGATGGGTCCCACGTGATTTAAAACTCATCCGAATTTCCCTCCGATTTCACTAAACCCCCGTAAATTCAAAACTTATTTAGAAACTCTAATTTTTTACATTGACCATTGTCCCTTAATTATACTTTATCGGATGAATCCGGAGTTTTCCGGTCGTTCAGAGAAAACACTATTTTAAACTATTGCGCGCGCTGTTGGCACGCTTCCCCAAACTAACTTAATTCCATCAAAATTTATCAAAAATCATATTTCCTAACTCTATAAATCATTTATAACTCATATTTGAAACCTAGTGCTCAAAACTCGTCTGGCATATTTTACGGTGCAATCATACCACTATATTTTTACCCGCGAAAAACACTATTCACTGATTTTTCTGAAACTTGCCTATCCACTCAATTTTTCGTTCTGAATCCATTTCCATGGTTATTTTTACCATCTCAGACCTTCTACTCAATTTTTATCTTCCTAGGGTTGTGTGTTGGCTAATTACCGTTTTGCCCTTTCTTTGTATTTTGGCCTAATATTTAGGATTTTCACTAATTCTTCACTTAATCACTCATTTAACATTTTAAATACTTAATTTAAAATTGCGAGGTGTTATATTCACCCCACCTTTTAGAATTTTGTCCGCAAAATTAACATCTTAACGATCCCGTAACACGGGGTGTAATCGAAGAATCTCATCTTTCCACTCTCGACTAGCCCTCTTAGGCGTGCATCTTTACAATTTTACATTCGTCACATGCAGAACCTCACTTCTGTAGTATCCATCATTACTTAGTCCTTCACCAACTTGATAATTTCGGGGATCTGTCCCCTTAACTCATTATGTTTTTCACTGTTTCCTTAAATCACTGTTGCTTTTTCTTTAACTGTAGTTCATAATATACTCATTTTACAACTTGTCACTTATGGTGCCACGACCTTTAATTCACAATATTTTAAGCTCTTCATGGCTTACAGTTACACTTTCACCAATTTATAGGTAATAGACGACCACATTACAATTTGTTTGTCTCACTTCATCCCCTTCTTATCTTTATCTATCTTTCTGACCCAATGTCGTTCCCAAAAGTCTTCAGTCGTTTCCATACTAGGCTCTAACCGTTCTCATGTATCTTCACACTTTCTTTAGTACTTAACTCTTTTTGTTGTCCTCACATTTTCATCAATACCACTCATCTCTTTTGTGCTAATCTTTTTCACTGATGTTACTATCCTTACCATCTCGTTGTTTTCTTGGCTTTCACCAAGCACGCACTTTCTCGTTTCGAAGGCACTTTGTCGTATCCTATAATTCCGACTCACACTAAATTCTATACTCATATACTTTACTTTTCCTTGTCACGTGTCTTCACCTCTTCTTAGGTACTCACAACTATATCTTCCTCTTTGGGATATGAAACTAACAATACTCATACTAGTTTATATCTTCTATTAACCATTTAAGGTCCTTTAACCAAAACACACTCCTGAATCTTTCCATCTACTAATCATATTTATAATTTACACTCACTATTACTCTCTTCATTAACTGAACCATCTCAAATTTATCAACTCAGTCAGCTCAATTCTATACTCAGACCTCTCACAGTCTAAACACAACACTCATCAATGACCTCCATATCGAGGACTCATGCTTAATTTTTTCACCCACTAACTACTTTCAACTTTCATTCCACTCCGATGTTGCAACTTAACCATATGTTCCACTCATTTATACCACTTTCTCGAATCATCATTACTTAATCCTGGATGCCAAACTCTAAACACTATTACTTTACAGCTTTACTAACTTCCACCAAACACCTTGGAAAAAATCAGTTTCCAAACTCATTTCACTATTAACTGATGGACCACTCAAATGCCATATCCATCACATACAAGTCTCATCCTATAGGAATCTTTGAAACTTAATTATCAAGCCACATAAAACTAAATCTATCATTGCCACTACTTCTACAATTCACCATCGGTCAGTATACCAGTCTCTCAGAATATTCAAAGCTACCACAAGCACTCGACCATACGTCATTAGTACCTAGCCAAAACAACCTCAACATTGTACATTTTTCTCACACTTTCCACCATAATTGGCATATGCAATTATATAACACTTCTCAATCCACTCTATCGGTAAAGCCAAGCTATCCACTTTTAGGTAACCAATTTCAATTCCAGTTTCTAACTATTATTACACATTCGTACTTGACTCTATTACAATTTACCTTTTACTAAGGCTAATAAGTCACCGTTTTAACCTGAACTCTTGGTCATCACTAGCCTTCCTAGAAGGACACTCACTCAATCTGTCTACATCAATCACGTTGTTATCTCTTTCATCATAAGGCGAGGATTCCAACAAACTTTCTACCTCACTTGGAGCCGAAATGATTTCATCAGACTTACTTTACACCCACAATAGTGCTTCACTATCACACTTTAAAATTCTTACACACTACGCCTCACCTCTTATATCCAAATATGACATACTATTGTCCATTTACAAATATCTGACCTCACATTTTTGCGTTAATCACATGGAAAAACTCTCTCAATACAGTGGGTAACAACATTCACAGGTTTAACCCCTCGATCTCTTGCTATCCTAAGGGCCCCAGATGTAATAACCCACCGATCAGAGAATCCACCCATTTGACCCATGCCGAAATAATATCTTACCGCTAGCTATCCCTATTCTAGGAGCATTCCCCATATGTTTCTTCTTTGTGCATTTTCATTACATATCTCTACTACACTAGCAGTTACACCAATGCAGAACATTTGCTCGTCTCATATTACTTGTATAAGCTAATCATAGTATCCGGGAACATAATCCACACGGAGTTACCCACACTATCACGTCTTACAACTTGCACCCAGTGCACATAGGGATTTATATTCATAATACATCTATATATAACGGCCAACTTGTACCCAGTACACACCATATTACATATGGACCCAGTCCCTTTTAGCGTCTGTATCATACCCGTGTATATCGGAAAAACTGTTTGTATTACCACATGGGCTGCCCCCTTAATCATAGTAGTAGTATATTTATCATATCATATATAGGTATGGTGCACTGTTTCTTCCTTGAGTATTCTTCTTAAAGATTGTTTACTTTTTTACTTTAACTACTCATCTAGCATAATTCATAATATAATTTATAATCCATAAATCCTACACTTTTCTCAAAGTTCTGTACACCTCTCACGTCTCTTAAGATAAGTATCATATTTCTCATCACACAGTGATCTTCTAGTCATATCTGTCCAATAACAGAAAACTAACTTCACTTCAATCCTTGCACTGAAATTCACATTAGTCACCGCATCGAAACTCTACCTCAGTCCTTACACTGAAAATTTTACATTAGCTTTTGTACTAAAATTCTACATCAGTCCTTACACTGAAAAATACTCGTCAGTCCTCGCACAGATACTTACACCTCAGTCCTTGCACTGACCATTTACCTCCACTCATTAACTAATCTTATCATCTTCATTTTGACATTACACATTAGCTCTTTTGCTAAACACATAATTTCATACTCTATGCACATCTTATACATCAATTCTTTCGCTAACCACTTAATTTCTCACTTTATTGCAACTTAGTTCACACACTAACTACATGGTTTCACATTAGGTTGTACCTTAGCTCATTCTCTAATCATATCATCTCACCTTATTGTTATACAACAATAACCCACAAAATCATGCCATCGTTCTAATCCATTGCCTACTACAGCTCACATAACATACGCTCAATACTACAGAGCAACTCATCAATTCTCCTGATCACTTCCACCCTTGGTGGTTGTAGAATATCTTTTTCCCTTGAA
>JAVKPL010003222.1:0-19507 GCA_032173675.1 Gastrolobium villosum
ATAATTGAAACATCTACAATATGAATCATGTCTATGTCTAGATCATGTTCATACCGTCTGTTATCCCCTTTCCGGATTAAAGACCTCAGATCCCTCTTGTTGGCCCTAATCCTCAGATTTATTATTACTTACTAGATTGATCGGATCTAATAATAACAATAACAATACGAACAGAATAGAACGAAATTCAAAAGATAAATATATTCATAAAAACTCAATCCATTGTATCAGGGGTTCACAAGGGTTCGTGACCCTAACTACAGCAAAGAGGTTCTAGCCAACCATTATCATGGCTAGAATCCAAAGTTCAATTGAAAAACAATAACTAAAAGAACTACAGAAAGGTAGAAGAAGAGATCTCTCTCCGAACTTCCGCCTCCGAATGATCTCAGTTGTGTAGAATATCAGATGTGTCTTCTAGGGTTGCCTTATGCCCTTTTTATAATCTGAAAATCCTCCTTTTCTCGCAACTGACAGCTGTCTCTCTCAATCCCACGCTTGGAGCGCAGGATCCACGCTCCAAGCGTGGAGCTTCTGCCATCTTTGTTTTCTCCACGCCCCAAGCGTGGAGTTCCACGCTTGAAGCGTGGACTCACTGTTCTGAAGTCTCTTCCCACGCTTCAAGCGTGGGTTCCTACGCTTGGAGCGTGGGGCTTCTGTCTGATTCTTCTTCTTACTCCTTTATTTGTTATTTTCCTCCTGTAAACATGAAGAATTTGAGTGAGAGAGTGTCTGACAATTTTGTTCAATAATTTCACCACATATACACTTTTATACACAGTTTTAGATCTGATTTCCTGCTGTTTTTGATCTATAAAAGTATATATGCTGGGAGCATATCAATAGGTGAGCACCATTTCTGGGTTGTGGTGACTGTGAGAGTTGAGTTGTGTTCTGGTTGGTGGGCAAAGTGTTGAGGAGTGTTGCTCTTGGCTTGTGAGGCTCTAAGAAGCAAACTTTGTGAAGAAAGGTCCTTGCTTGGGGTGGCATTTTCGTGTGCCTTGAAGGGCAGAACTGTAGAGTCAGTTTGGGGAGCTCCAAGAGCGCACCTTGCTCTGTTTTGAGCTTTGGTAAGTGTTACCAACCATGATCATGTGTTTAGATGCTTAAAAATGGAACCTTAATGCATGTATTGAACTAAGTTGATAACTTAAGGGTGGGTAAGGTTAAACACACCTGGAAACACATGTTTAAGTGTCTTTAATCGGTTAAAGTTGAATCCCTTGGACTGGATATTCACGAAAATGTAGAATGGCATTCTGTCGTGAAATATCCTGATATTTGTCGAACAGATATCCGGATATTGATATCCGGATATGGTATCCGGATATTGATATCCGGATATGGGGATCTGGATATCCGGATATTGAATATCCGGATATGGTCAGTGTGATATCCAGATATTGCATATCCAGATATGTCCCCGAGGAATATCTGGATATTCTGATATTTCGTATGATAGTGAGGTACTGTTCATACAGAGATGATGTTAGGGTTTGTGGACCCTAGATTAAGGAAGTTGGACTTCTGTAATTAATGAACCAAGTCAGAATCATGTGATTAAGGGCTTATGGCTTTATTGGAAGCCTTAAGACGTAAAACATAAGGGAAAGGCGTAGTCTTTAAGTTGTATGCTTGTGATGCATAATTAATGATATATTATTGGTCCATAACAGATTGTGATACTGTTGTGTTTGGACTGTGAGAGTGGTTGGACTCTTGGCTTGGATTGATTGCTTGCAAGGTAAGCTTTTGTGTCCTCGGTTTAGCCATGTTGTGGTTCCACCATGTCCCATGGGGATGTGGTTTATGCATGCTGTGTTACATGCTTTTGATATTTGGAAATGATGTTGAGCTATTATATGCAATGTGCCTTTATGATATGCAATGTGGTGTCCACCTTTACGGTAAGCTTGAGTATTGTGCCTTATTTGGTGAGCATGGGGATTGTCCATGCCATATAGACTTGATTATGTCTCCTTTTAGTTAAAGTTGTATTAATGTATCAGGATTTTGGTCCAGGCTATATGTTGTAGTCCTGTGACTTAGATACTCACTTTATAAAGTTGGCTAAGGTTAATGATGTCGTAATTGAATTAAAGAAAAAGTTATTCCGCATTTTAATTAAGCGTGGCTTAATACGATAGTATGTTAACAAACCGGGTTAACACGGGCTGTTACAGATACCTATGAAGAAGTATTTGAATACTAGATAGTATTCGGATACTGTGAGTAGTGTATTTGAATACCTTGTGGTATTTGGATACTGAGTGAAAAGTATTCGGATACCTTGTGGTTTTCGAATACTTAAGTGAAAGTAGTCGAATACTTTTTGGAGACTTGGAGTATTCGAATACTTATCGAGGAGTATTCTAATACCTCTTGCAGAAACTGCATAAAATGACTTAAAATGAGATTGGAAGCCTTAATCACTTAATGGAACCTTGGGCAATTATTATTGATTATTGATTATTGTATAAACATACTGTGATTGTGCTGTTTGCTGACATTGAGCTTGTGTGGACTTGGCTTGGATTGATTGCTTAAGAGGTAAGCTTTATCCTCGGTTTAGCCATTGTTGGCTCCACCATGCCCCATGGGGGGATGGTTTATATGCATGATGTGTTTTTCATGTATTGATATTTGAAATGTTGTTGAGCTATTATATGGATGCCTTATGATATGCATGTGGTGTTCTATGTAGACGGAACTCCTGAGTATGTGAGACATAAAATAGGGTGATTCTGTGGGTGGGTGCAAGTGGTGTCTTGCACTAAATGTAGGTAATAGACGTATGTAAGCCCTGCATTTCTCTGGCCAGTAGAATAGTTGACACACATGACATGATTATATGCTGCATTGCACTGATTTCGGAACTGATATTATTAAACTGCTTTTGAACTTATATTGCACATGTAAGTGAACTTGGGGTGGAGAAATCCTTGAGGACCCCTTGTCTTAATGAGATTTTTTTTAGAGATCTCACCCCACGTTTGAGGCACTATTTTCAGGTTCAGATAACTCAAGGGTTGAGACCTCGGGCGGCAGGAGGCCAGAGCTTAGCTGATATATGCTATTTATGATGATATTGCTTGGATGCTGACATGTCCTTTATTTATTGTTATGTTATCTATGTTAAGACTTTGTTGGGCTTGTTTCCTTATTTGGTGAGCATGGGGATTGTCCATGCCATATTGATTATATTTTGTTTACCTTGACTTGTTATGTATAATGAACCAGGATATTCTCCGGACTACGTGTTGTAGATCCATGAGTAGATACACATCTATATCACGAGGTATTTCAGTTAGTTGTTGATTTGCAATCTCATACAGGCAATGTTTTGAAAGATGATTTAATATTCAACTTGGATAATGATAATGACGTCATAATTGAAAAAAAAAGTTATTCCGCATTTTTAATTATGCGTTGCTTAATACGATGACATGATAACAAACCGGGTATACACAGGGTGTTACATTTTATGGTATCAGAGCACTTTCTAGGGAAAAAGCCTGTAAATATTGCAATAACTTAGGATGTTTTGTTGTGTGTCTATCTTGTGTGTTCTCTCTGTTGGGTTTTGCTATGATGATGCATATGTGACTGCATTGCGTGGGCCTGATCAACTCATTTTTTGTGTAACTTGTGCAGAGTCATGGTGCAACCTAGGAGGAACCGGGAGACGAATGAGAGTCAACCCGACCCGGTCCTGACTGTATTAGCTGAGATGCAGGCAACTAGACTAGCCGATCAGAAAGCCGCTAGATTGGCCAACCTGGAGATGATGGACGCCGTTCGAGAGGCGAACCGGATGGCCACAGAAGATGTTCTTGAGGCGAACAGGCTGGCAACATGACCATGATGAGAGTCATGTGGGAGGAGTTGAGGGCTGGCCGCGATGAGGGTCATTTTCCTCCGCCACCACCTCCACATCCACCTCTATCTCCACCCAGTCAGCCGAAGGATAATCATAGTCATATGGGGATGGCAATCATCTTACTAGGGTGATGCAGACCTTCCATGAGCCCATTGAGGACCGTGACACTATTAACCGCCGGCTGAATGCTTTCCGCAAGCATAAGCCACCTTCTTTCGATGGGTCTTATGATCTTATTGCTGCTGCTAGATGGCTTCAGGTCCTGGACAAGATATTTAGGGTGATGCATTGTATAGACCCGCAGAAGCTAATGTTTGCCACTTATATGCTGGAGGGTGATGCCCATGAGTGGTGGACAAACACCTCACATGTATATGAGATACAGGGTTATGTGATTACATGGCCATTCTTTGAGGATTGCTTTCTTGGGAGATACTTTCCCTATGATGCATAGGAGCGGAAGCAAGGAGAGTTTGATGGTCTAGTGCAGGGCTCATTGACTGTGGATGAGTACTTGACCAAGTTTAATGAACTGGCCAAGTTTGCACATTTCAGGATTTCTATGCCTACTCCAACGATGTTGGCTTCTAAGTTCCGTAGGGGACTTAATGAGGAGATTGCTGATCGCATTGCTGATGCTGCATCTAGAGACTTTGGCACATTGGTGCAATAGTGCAGGGACATTGCAGTAGTGCATGGACATTGAGGATGTCTGTGTGGTGAGTAAGGCCAAGAGGGCCCAGCTAGCTGATGGTAAGGGAACTGGTAGTTCCACTTCCTGGAAAGACAGGAAGTTTGCTGGTAAAGGAAAAGGGAAGCAGTTGGCGGCTAGGCAAGCGCCAAATCAGTTCAAGAGGACTTAAACTCAGGGGAGTACAACGAGACCTCCTGCTCCCAGATGCACGGGATGTGGGAAGTCTCATATGGGGCCGTGTGCTTCAGGCCAGCTGATATGTTTCCATTGTGGCAAGGCGGACCATTACTCCAAAGATTGTTCGGCATCGACCGCGGGAGCTGCAGCAGTTCAAGCAGTTCCATTGCAGATGGTTCCATCTATCGCGGCACCTGTTGTGCCACCTACCACTGGCCGCGTTTACACTTTGGATTGGCAGCAGTCGGACCGAGCTCCGAACCTATTCAGAGGTACTGTTTCAATTGGTGGATGTTATGTTGATGTTTTGTTTGACTCCGGGGCTACGCATTCCTTCATTGCTACCCCGATTGCTATGGGGCTTGATTTGCCTATTTCTGTGTTTTCTCCACAGTTGTGGGTGACTACCACCTCCGGAGAAAAGTGTGTTACCTCCACTGTGCATCGAGATGTCGTATTTCAGTGGGATGGCCGTGATTTTTCGGTAGACCTGATTGGATTGTCGATGGCTAATTTGGAGATTATTCTGGACATGGATTGGTTGTCCAAAAATTATGCATTGATTGATTGTTGTGCCAAGAGAATGGTGATGACCCCGTGTGATTCCACAGCTAATTCCTAGCCGTATATTTCAGTACTACAGGCTAGGAGAGCCTTGAGAGCAGGGGCATATGGGTATGTCATGTTGGGAGGTTTGGTGAGTGGAGCACAGGAGGATATCCCTGGCATTGTTGTGGAGAGAGAATTCATCGAGGTGTTTCTTGAGGAGATTCCTGAGTCTCCACCACAGCGGGAGATAAAGTTCTCTATTGACTTGTTTCCTGGTGTGGGGCCTATTTTCTTAGCTCCATACCGGATGTCGCCACCAGAGTTGGTAGAGCTGAAGAAGCATATTGACGATCTTTCAATGAAAGACTTCATTCGACCAAGCATGTCTCCATGGGGAGCACCGGTCTTCTTTGTGAAAAAGAAAGATGAGACTATGCGATTGTGCACCGACTACAGATAGTTGAACAAGGTGACGATCAAGAACAAGTATCCCCTCCCTCCATGAGGTATGGTGGAACCAATAATGGACAAAACCGAGGACCCGAAAGCTTACCTGTAAAATCTCTATCCCAAGGCTTTATTAGTCTTCATCCTCTTTAAAGCCTCCTTAACTTCATGTGTATTACTTCTACAAACAAATCTTCTATTCATATCATCATACGTGTCCTCCAAGTCCACCTCGCTTGTATCTCCATCCCCATTAAACAACTTGTTGAATTAGTTCAACTATCTTTCATTTACATCTTCATCTCTCACCAGAAGTTTTTGATTTTCATCCTTGATGCATCTAACTTGGGTGAGATCTTTACTTTTCTTATCTTTTATCTTTGCAAGTTTATAAATACCTCTTTCACCTTCCTTGCTCCCAATATTTTTATACAACTCGTCGAAAACCTTTCCTCTAGCTTCTCGCACTACTTTCTTTGCATTTTTTCTCGCCAATCTAAACTTTTGCAAGTTCTCTTCACTGGGACTTTTATGCAAGGATCTAAAGCACTCCTGATACTATAATAGGACCTACAAAGGTTGTTGCTACTCCAGTAGAAGATCCACTTGTGCGTCGTTTTACTCGGACTTGGAAGTAACCAGAATATTTAAACCAATATGCTTGCAGAATTGGAACACATAATGCCCCTGCACCTGTCACTAATTCCAGCTGTGCTGCTCGCACAAGGTACCTTTTACACAATCATGTTAATTTGGATAAATTTTCTCCTAAACATCGAGCATTTTAGCCATTGTTGATGTAAGATATGAGCCAACAAATTTTCGTGAAGCAATGAAGGATATCAGGTGGATTGATGCAATAAGAAAAGAGATCTCGACACTTAAGGAAACCAATAGATGGCGTATCACAGACCTTCTTCCAGTAAAGCATGCATTGCCTAGTAAATGGTTTTTCAAAATAAAATATAACGCAGATGGTTCGATCGAACTGTACAAGGCTCATCTTATTATTATAGGAAATAGACAGGTTAAAGGAGAAGATTATGGTGAAACGTTTGCACACGTTGCCAAAATGGTTAGTGTGCGAACGTTTCTTGCTGTTGCAACTATGAAGAAATGAGATGTGCATTAGTTAGATGTACGTAATGCATTTTTAAATGGAGATTTGGAGCAAGAATTCAATATGCACTTTCCTTTAGGTTTACGGCCATCCACTGGTTCTTCTCATTAGGTGTGTCATCTTCGGAAGTCGTTATATGATTTGAAGCAATCCTCGCGCAATTGGTTTTCTAAGCTCTGTTCTTCGTTGCTAGAATATGGATTTCAACAATCCTAGGTTGATTATGCATTGTTTTCTTTCTCTTGTGGTGATGTATTCTTACCTCCTTTAGTGTATATGAATGACATAATCTTAGCTGGGAATAATACTGCAGCTTGTATGCAGGTTAAAAATTACCTTAACACTTGCTTCAAGATCAAGGATCTTGGGCCACCGAAGTGTTTTCTAGGAATATAGGTTTCCCGGAGTCAGGAGGGTATTTTCTTGTGTCAACGGAAGTACGCATTAAGCATTCTTGCCGAGACAGGCTTGGGTGGGAGCAAACCAGCAGTTGCTTCCATGGAACAAAATCATAGGTGTCCCAAAGGCACCGAAGACATAACACAATCAGCCCCACCACCCTTCTTCTCTTACAAATTTTGTGGAAGCCATTGGAGGAAAAGGGGAAAACTTGAAATCACCATATCTTGAGCTACACTTGATGAAATCAAGTGATTCCAAAGCCAAAAGTGTGTAGAGTCTTCCAAGAGCAAAATCCACCGAACATTTTTGGATTTGGAGCATTGTGGAGAGAGATATCACCCACCAACAGTTGCAAAAATTTGAGGGATTCTTGGAGTTTGAGTATTTGAGTTCATGGAAGCTTGGAAACCTCTTCTCCATGAATCCTAGAGGGATTTGTGGTATGTAAAACCAACTCCTTTCAAGTTTTCATGGAGGATTGAAAATCTAGGTTTTCATGTATGTAAATTCCAAAATGTTAAATATGTGGGATTAGATGTTGATTTAGATATGTATTCTTTTGTTAAATATGCTAAGAATATGTTCTTGACGGAGAAAATCAATGAGAATGCCATTTGGCTCACATTGGAAAAATAGAAAATGAACCAAGTGTAAAATAATGATGTTTAAGGTATAAGCATGGTGTTTAATGGTGGTTGTGTGCTGTTTGTTGGTTGCGTAGTGTTGGTCCTAGTGACATTGTGTTGGAAGAGCACTCATTGGAGCCAACACTTGTTCAAGACCAAGATTGTTGAAAATTTCTCAAAAAGGGTAAATTGTGATCATGAGATTTTAAAGAATTTTCTAGCAAATAGCTTAGTGTTTCATGTGTTGTATGTTATGTTGACCATATTTCCACTGTTTGCCATAGGTTGTTTTGTGTGGTTGATTGTGGTTAAAGCTCTTAGAATAGAGAAGAGTGATTTACGAAAGTCTACAAAAGTGGTAAATTTTTAGACCTTGGAGTTAATCCCCTTGTGTATTCCACCGTACTTCATTTAAGTAATGGTTGATTGATAATTGTGTATGATAGTAGCATGACATGTTAGATTGCATTTGAGATGTATGATGCAATGAATGTGAAATGAGAATATGTTTATGATGAATGACAGTATACATGACAGAATGTATGAGAGTAGATTTTTATTTGTATGAATGACAATGCTTTCCATGGGTATGGTAGTATGACCTCCATAAGTTTTCATGTATGGTCTTTCCATGGGTATGATAGTATGACCTTCATAAGGATACAGACTATGAAACAGAGGAGCTCCTGAAAGAATCATACCAGATAGGAACTTTCCATGGGTATGGTATTATAATCTCCATGAGATTTACAATCTAATAGACAAGCTCTTGGAAGTTTCTTGGATTATGATATGATGTAATTTTTCTATGTTCTATTATATGCATGAACAGTAGGTGAATTACATTTCAGGTTGAGGGGAATACATTTCAGGTGCGCCACGAATTCTGCTTTGGTGCATTTTTGTTAGCCCAAGATATAAAATAATGAGGCAAACTCCTTAAGACCCCTTAACCATATGATTATTTCATTCGCCAGAACTTCAACCATACTCTAGGTTATGTACAACGGGCTTTCAACCACAGACCAAGACTAAATATACAAAGACTGTCACATTAACAAGCTCTTGCTGCAGTTTATTTAAAGGGGTTTGTTTTTCTCATGTTAGCACGAGAAAATAAACTTTTCTTACACACATCATAAAAAATGTGCCATTTATTTATTTTTTTAAATAAGTGAGACCCACTCTTAATGTATCTATGACATGTGGTTAGAATTCTCCTACAAGATAAGATTTATTTTTCCCTTATTTAAATTGGACAAACCATAATACTTTTATCAAACCATATTGCAACCACGCTTGGAAGAGATTTTTGTTGAATAAACTTTAAATGTTTTGTTAGTTTTATATTTAATAGTCTTAATTAAGGAGTCATGTGTTTAGGTAAGTGAAAGGCCAAGAGTTGTAAGAAAGTGAAAGGCCAAGAGTTGTAAGAAAGTGAAAGGCCAAGAGTTGTGAGAAAGTGAAAGGCCAAGAGTTAGAGAGGCCAAGAGTTGGAAGTTTAGTTTTGTGGTTTATGGCTAATTTAATGTTTTGGTTCATGAAAAGGCAATCTAGTGCCTATATAAACTAATCCATATTGTAAGCAACATATCACAAAAAAAGAAAAATACAAGTTTTGTCTTCTCCACAAGAAAATAGTTGTTTTTATTTTAAGTTCTACATTATAGTGATACTACAAATTGGTATCAGAGCTATGGAGAGGGGGAGTGATATGGCACTACCTAAGTTGACGAAGGAGAACTACGAGAATTGGAGCATCCAGATGAAGGCTCTTCTCGGATCCCAGGACGCTTGGGAGAATGTTCAAGTAGGTTTTGTAGAACCACAGGACACTGGAGGCCATTCGGCGGCTCAAACCAAAGCGTTGAAAGAGACGCGTGCAAAAGACAAGCTGGCGTTATTCATGCTCTTCCGAGCTGTAGACGAATCCGGGTTCGAGAAGATAGCAAATTGTGAGACCTCAAAGGCAGCCTGGGACATCTTAGCAAATGTCTATAGAGGAGCTAACCGGGTTAAACAAGTCCGGCTTCAAACCCTTCGTGCCGAGTTGGAGGGAATGAAGATGAAGGACACGGAAGGAGTATCCGGGTTCGTTGCCCGGGTTCAAGGAATTGTGAACCAGTTAAAACGGAATGGAGAAGATATACCTGACACCAGAGTGGTGGAGAAAATCTTGAGATCTTTGACAGACCAGTTCGAAAACGTGGTTTGTGCCATAGAGGAGTCCAAGGACCTGTCTACACTCACCATTGACGAGTTGGCGGGTTCCCTTGAAGCGCATGAACAAAGAAAGAAGAAGAAGGAGGAAACTCTTGAGCAGGCACTTCAGACCAAAGCAACAATTAAAGATGAGAAGATGCTCTATTCTCAAAATTTTCGAGGTAGAGGACGTGGCCGCGGTGGACGAGGTACTAGCCGTGGTGGTAGAGGTCGAGGCCGAAGTCAAGAAGTGTATAGTGATGAGGTAGGACAGTCAAATCAACAAAACTGGAGAGGAAGAGGACGAGGTCGACGAGGAGGTCGGTCACATTATTCAAACATCGAGTGTTACAAATGTGGAAAGTTTGGTCACTATGCAAAAGATTGTAACTCGGACAAGTGTTACAACTGTGGCAAAGTCGGACATTTCGCAAGAGAATGCAGAGAGGAGAAAAAGGTGGAGGAGACGTCCAACCTAGCCACAGAAGGCGAGATGAAGGATGGTGTCTTGTTAATGACACACAGTAAAGGAAGTCCAGACGATGACATGGAGTGGTATCTTGACACGGGTGCGAGCAACCACATGTGCGGACATAAGGACTTCTTCAAGGAGATGAGAAAGGTGGAAACCGGACATGTTTCGTTCGGGGATGCCTCAAAGGTTGAGGTAAAAGGCCGAGGTACGATCTGTTTCCTACAAAAGGACGGGTTAATTGGCTCAATTCGAGATGTGTACTATGTACCCGACCTAAAAAGCAATATTTTAAGCATGGGTCAACTGATGGAGAAAGGTTACTCGGTTATTATGAAAGACCGGGTATTGTATTTGAAAGATGAGCAAGGTCGGCTGATAGTTCGGGTTCAAATGGGTAAGAATCGTATGTATAAACTAAATCTGAAATGTATACAGGTTGAATGTTTACAAGCCGAGGTGGAAGATAAGGCGTCACTTTGGCATCTCCGGTTTGGTCACCTACATTATGGTGGTCTAACCGAGTTGGCAAAGAAGAAGATGGTGGAAGGGTTACCTGGCATCAACTTTGAAGGAAAGTTTTGTGAGAGTTGTGTACTTGGCAAGCATGCCAGGACCACGTTTCAGAAGATGGCAAGATTCCGGGCTAAGCAACCTCTGGAACTAATACATACCGACTTGTGTGGACCCATCAATCCGGGTTCCTTCAGCGGTAAGAAGTATTTTATTTCCTTTATTGATGATTTCTCACGGAAAACTTGGGTTTACTTTCTGAAGGAGAAGTCCGAGGTGTTTGATGTGTTCAAAAGGTTCAAGGTGATGATTGAGAAGGCAACAGGAAGCTATATTAAATCGGTGCGGTCTGACAGAGGTGGGGAATATACCTCAACAGCGTTTATGTCTTTCTGTGAGGAACAGGGGATAAGGAGGTTTCTAACAGCACCATACTCACCACAACAGAATGGCGTGGCTGAAAGGAAGAACCGGACTATTCTTGACATGGTTCGGTCAATGCTGAAGAACAAAAGGATGCCGAAGGAGTTTTGGGCGGAAGCTGTGCAGTGTGCTGTGTATGTGCAGAACCGATGTCCACATTCGAACTTGGATGATAAAACTCCACAGGAAGCATGGAGCGGTCAAAAGCCTTCAGTGGCTCATCTCAGAGTTTTTGGCAGTATAGCCTATGCACACATACCGGACCAGCTCAGAACCAAGCTCGAGGATAAAAGTAAGAAATATGTTTTTATTGGATATGATGAAAAAACAAAGGGGTATAAGCTGTTTGACCCCGTCAACAAGAAAGTCATAGTAAGCAGAGATGTAAAGCTCAATGAAGCAAATGAGTGGGACTGGAACAATTCTTCTGAGATAAACTTTGAAGACGGAATCTCAACACAAATTATCAACCCCGCAAGTCCTGAAGCTTCTGATGATGAAGATGAGGTACGACAACCCAGGATGCGAAGCATACAAGACATATATGAGTCAACAAGTGAGGTACATTTTGTTTGTCTTCTTGCAGACTCTGAGAACATAAGTTTTGAAGAAGCCATCCGAGATAAGAAATGGCAAGATGCCATGGATGAGGAGATAGAAGCCATTGACCGAAATAACACATGGGAGTTAGCCGAGCTACCAGAAGGAAGTCGGCCCATTGGAGTGAAGTGGGTGTTCAAGAAGAAGATGAATGCTCAAGGGGAGATAGAACGATATAAAGCTCGACTAATTGCAAAAGGTTATAAGCAGAAGGCTGGAATTGACTATGACGAGGTGTTTGCCCCTGTTACAAGGATGGAGACAATTCGGCTACTCATCTCACAGGCTGCTCAATACAGATGGCCAATGCATCAAATGGATGTAAAGTCGGCATTTCTGAATGGTGTTCTTGAAGAAGAAGTTTATGTGGAACAACCGCCGGGCTACATGAAGGCAGGAGAAGAGAAGAAGGTGCTGAGATTGAAGAAAGCACTTTACGGGTTGAAGCAAGCACCACGGGCATGGAATGCTCGTATTGACAAATATTTCAAGGAGAATGGACTTGAACAATGTCCATATGAACATGCTGTTTATGTCAAGAAAAATGGAGGAGACTTGTTAATTGTGGCTCTTTATGTTGACGACCTCATTTTTATGGGAAACAATGCCAAGATGATACAAGAGTTCAAGAGCACAATGACAAGAGAGTTCGAAATGACAGATCTCGGTTTGATGAAGTTCTTTCTTGGTTTGGAAGTAAAACAAAATGAGAAGGGAATCTTCGTGTCACAGGAGGCTTATGCAAAAAAGATCTTGAAGAAGTACAAGATGGAAGATTGCAACCCAGTTTCAACACCAATGGAACCCGGTTCAAAACTCTCTAAGTTTGATGGAGGAGACCGTGTTGATGCAAGCAAGTACAGAAGTTTGGTGGGAAGCCTACGTTATCTCACATGCACGAGGCCGGATATCTCGTTAAGTGTCGGCATAGTAAGTCGGTTCATGGAGGAGCCGAGATACACACATTGGAAGGCGGTAAAGAGAATTCTGAGGTATGTTCAAGGTACAGTTTCACACGGGTTACACTACTCGAGCTCGGCAAAATACAAGTTGATTGGATATTCTGACAGTGATTGGTGTGGAGACGTAGATGATCGAAAGAGCACGGCTGGTTATGTGTTTTTCATGAGCAACACGGCATTCACCTGGATTTCGAAGAAGCAACCTATTGTGACACTGTCGACATGTGAAGCTGAATATGTAGCTGCATCTTGGTGTGTTTGTCATGCAATGTGGCTCAGGAATCTGCTAAGCAAGTTGGAGGAAAAACAAGTCGGTCAAACTGTGATCCGAATTGACAATAAGTCGGCTATAGAGCTAGCCAAGAACCCGGTAAATCATGAAAGAAGCAAGCATATTGACGTCCGATTTCACTTCATCCGGGATCAAGTAAAGGAAGGAAATGTGGAGCTAACACACGTGACCAGTCAAGAGCAAGTCGGGGACATCTTCACAAAGCCACTGCCGACGTTGCTGCTCAACAATTGCAAGAAGATGCTTGGGATGAAAGATGGCAATTTAAGTTTATGAAGGAGAATTGTTGAATAAACTTTAAATGTTTTGTTAGTTTTATATTTAATAGTCTTAATTAAGGAGTCATGTGTTTAGGTAAGTGAAAGGCCAAGAGTTGTAAGAAAGTGAAAGGCCAAGAGTTGTAAGAAAGTGAAAGGCCAAGAGTTGTGAGAAAGTGAAAGGCCAAGAGTTAGAGAGGCCAAGAGTTGGAAGTTTAGTTTTGTGGTTTATGGCTAATTTAATGTTTTGGTTCATGAAAAGGCAATCTAGTGCCTATATAAACTAATCCATATTGTAAGCAACATATCACAAAAAAAGAAAAATACAAGTTTTGTCTTCTCCACAAGAAAATAGTTGTTTTTATTTTAAGTTCTACATTATAGTGATACTACAATTTTTTATTCCACAACATACTCTTACTCTCCCTCGAAAAGAAACAAGGTAGCTTTAGGCTATAGAGAACATTTACCAATGCATTTCTCACTCTTTAACACAAACCTTAAAAAATACCAGACAGCAGCATAGATTATAATGAAACTAAAATACTTATTACGTTCATGGTATGGGATGGATGACTACTTTTCCAGTGGCTCTGTTAGTTTCCAGGTAGGAAAATGCTTTTCAATTGTCTGAGAAAATGCAAAGGGGCTCTTGGCATTGAAATTTTTTTGTGACATCGGATGTAGCCAACGATACATCTTTTTTCTAAAAGGAGAAAAAATTTCACTATGACGAGAAATTTTAATTTTTTTTTTCAAAAAAGATGAAAAATTTAGCAAATATGAAAAATAAAATACCCACTCGGATACTCCCCTAATACCAAAGTTTTATTACTTGGGGTCGAGTATTGGCTTCCCCTTTCCACTCTCCAAGTGAGGCCTTAGTTTCTCTAGGTACGTGGAGAATAGGCAGCTGTTAGCTTTAGTACGGTAGCTTCTGATGTAGTAGGCTTATTGTAATATTTAGAAGGTCATTGAGTACGTTAAGGGTGGTACATTTTGTTGCATTAGTCATGAATTAGTTACGGTGTATATAGTCATTAGCTGCGAATTGTAATGCATGCAAATCTAATAACAGAATTCAGTTTGTTAGTTTTCCTTTCTTTCTAAGAGTCCTACTCTATCATTGCAATGTTAGAGCATAGCTAAAAGTACCATTTTTTTAGGCAAGGTATAAAATATGAAGCAAACTCCTCAACCATAAGATTGTTTCATTAGCAAAAAACTACGACCACATTTAGGCCTGATAGTATAAGACCTGACTGTATAAGACTTGATTAAATTTTAATACTATCCAGCGTTTGATACGATATTGTATAAGATAATATCCTCCAATATTTTAAAAATTAATATATTTAAAAAAAAATTATTTTAATATATAAATATTAAAATAATATATTAGTTCTTGAGAATTGTATTTGTAAGCAATATTAATACATTAACCCCTTATCAGGCCTAATCCATCACTCCTAGGCCGGATTAAGTTATACATCATTTTGATGTATAAAGGAGTCTTTCTGTATAAACTTATACTATACGATGGTCACGCCAAACAACTGAAAATGTCATAACATATAGTATAAGCTTATACTATTCGGCCTTATACATCACACCAAACAGGCCCTAAGTCATGTATAACGGGCTTTCACCCACAAACTGAAGAATAAATATACAAAGTAAGACTGTCACATTAACAAACTCTTGCTGCAGCTTATTTAAAATGGACAAACCATAGTATTTTTATCAAACCATATTGCAACCACGCTTGGAAGAGATTTTTTGTTCCACTACATACTCTCCCTCGAAAAGAAACAAGGTAGCTTTAGGCTATAGAGAACATTTACCAAAGCAATTCTCACTGTTTAACACAAACTTTAAAAAAAAAAAACAGACAGCAGCATAGATTATAATGAAACTAAAATGCTTATTATATGGGATGGATGACTACTTTTCCAGTGGCTCTGTTAGTTTCCAGATAGGAAAATGCTTCAATTGTCTGAGAAAATGGAAAGGGGCTCTTGGGGTCGAGTACTGGCTTCACCTTTCCACTCTCCAAGTGGGATCTTAGTTTCTCTAAGATGGACGCATCAGAAGTGAGGATGAAAAATATAGCTTGTGGAAATCCAGGTGGTACTATTGTCACAACTTTGCCTCCTTCTTTAAGAGCCTTGAATGCCCTCTCAGTTTGCCCTGTTTTATTTTTATTTTTATTTTAAGACAGCAAGTGTTAGTGTCCTACAAGATAAGTTACCAACCTCAGCAGAATATAGGTTCAAAATCTGACCTACTGCATCATACACCACATCAAACTTTTCAGGCAAGTCTTCAAAATTCTCCTTTGTATAATCAATAGGCAAGTCAGCTCCCAATTTCCTCAACAATTCAAGTTTCCCAGTGCTAGATGTAGCTGCTACCTTGGATGCACCATAAAAATGCTTGGCAAGCTACGCCAAAAAGTTATTATAAATTATAATCACTAGTATGAAATATTAATTTTGATTTTCACATTAACAAAAGAAAGCGGTTGTGTTCTGTATTCAATTTGTAGAGATTTGAAGTTGATGAATATATACGAGGTGTTCGTACTGCAACATGAAATCAGGAAAAATATATTATAAACAGAAAATTCCACTTGAAGGGACAAAACAAACGTGAAGAAGGTTTATTTTTGATGTTGGGTTCTGTAACTTGGGTTCATTTGGAATGAAATTTATCAATCAAAAGAATAGAACAAACAAAAAGCTCAACTATCAGTACAAGGCCATCCAAATGCTTAATGGGTCTTGAACAGTTTGTGTGGATTTAGCATTTGTTTCCCCCTAAGGGTGTGGAGTATGTCAATATGCCAATGATATAGTGAGTCAGAGATATGACCCAAACTCAATCAGAGAGTGTATAGATCCAAGCTCAACCGGAGAGTCACTGAAGCAGAATGTGTAGGACACGGTAGTAGCTCTTACGAATGTATTTCCACATAGTAACAACAAAGAAAATTGGAGTGCAAAAGGTCCCTCCTCAATATTAATGAGAGGTTGAGGAGTATATATAGATGGAAAATCCTCTCAATGATGAGTGTGATGGAGCCATAACTATTTAATGTTGAAAATCGACACATCTTATGTAGGCTACATCCAACTTATCTGTACTATATTCTCCTCACCGACACTTGTTACAAGTCACTCAGTTGGCTTCTTGCTGAACCCGCCAACAAGGGCCGTCATCTGAATGAAGTATGAGTCATATCCAACATTTAAGCCCTTGTGGGCCCACTAGTTGTGAGGCATGTTCATGAGGATTGTGTGCAAGGTTCATGATGTGTGTGTGTGCGCGCGCGCGCAAGAGTGAGATTCAGTGTGGTGATCATAATTGTCTCAGTGTAGGGATGCAGGTATGTAACCCCTTAAATGAACCTTAGAGGCTGATCAATAAACTGGGCTTGTGTGACCGGTCCATAAGAGATCTAAAACAGTTAGCATATAGCATATTGGTTTTAAAATTAGTGACATAGTGATACAAGGTCATACTGATACCTGAATAATATGGGTTCCAACTCCACCAGCACCTCCGAGAACAAGGATAGATTTGCCAGCAGAAAACCCAGCTCGCTCAAGTCCTACATAAGCAGTCTCAATTGTTAAAGGAAGGCTAGCAGCCTCAGCAAAGCTCAGATTCTGTGGCTTGTGAGCCAATAGTTTCTCTTCAGCAGCAGTATACTCTGCCAAAGAACCCAGCACCTTTGGATATTCCAAAGCTTTCTCATTGATATCACCATAAACTTCATCCCCAACCTTAAATTTCTTCACTTGACTTCCCACGTTCACCACCACTCCAGCAACATCATACCCAGGAACAGTCTTCATAGACAAAATCATAAAATAAAAAATGGGATATATTTAGGAAAAATATTATCTCACGTTGCAGAAATAAAAGTATAAGTGGACCCATAAGAGGAGAGAGAAAAAAAAAATTTGGGACAAAATTTCAATAATATTTTGACTTATAAAATAATTTTTGTTATTATTATTCAAGAGAGAGAGTGACTTTCATTGAAAGCATGATTTCCGAAACCAATTTCCACCAAATACATATGCGAGAACCAAAATACATATAGTAGAAGGGGCGAAAAATTTTAATTGATACTAAATCCCAATTTGGAATTAGTCTCCTAACAAACTCAAACCTTGGGATATCACTCGAATGGAAATTTTTTAAATAGTACACTTGTACCGAGTTAGGTACGTCATTTAACTAAAATAGGAAGTTTTTTTTATTCCATTTTAATCCCTCGTTTTTTTTTTCATTTCCTTTTGTGCCCCTATTATTTTCTAAATTAGGAATGGTACTATCTACGTAGCCAAGGTTTGCTCCGCTTGAAGAGGTAATTAGGGTAGAAAAAAAACAAAAAAAACTCTAAGGCAAATGAATCTAAACAAATTTGGAAAAGATGGCGAATGAAAGTCTTACAGGTAAAGGGGAATCAGTGTTCTTGAAACCACCGGCCATTCTCTTATAATCAATGGGATTAAGGGAAACAGCAGCAACCTTGATGAGTACTTGATCTGGCTTCAACTCAGGTAAAGGCACGCTCTGATTAAACTTGAGAACATCAGCGGAGGGACCATATTCGGAGTATGTCCAAGCTTTCACATGAGTTGGTGTTGCAGCCATGCTTGCTTGTGTTGTGTCGGTGGTGGAAATGATTCAGCAAGAAAGAGTGAAGGGAAATGAAAGATGCTGATTGAGGTAAAGCAGCAACTGCTTCGGAATAAAAAATTCACACTTTATTAGTAAAAATAAAATAATTAATCATTTAATTAATCCGATCTGAATCTCGTAGGGGTTATCCGTAAACACTTGGTATCGAACTTTTAGGCCCAGTTTGAATATTATTTTTAAAAATAATTTTTTGATATTTAGGAAAAAAATTCATTTAATAGGATTTGTTTCGTAAAATAAAAATAAAAATTATAACTATATTTTTATTTAATGTTTTGACTTTAACTTAAAAAAAATACAAAAAAATTTCTTTCCCTAATTTTTTTGAATTGATATATTTTGAAAAAAAATTATTAATTATGAATTATAATTTAAAAATTTAGGAAAAATATTCTTATGATATAATATGTTAATTTCTTAAATTAATTGTTTAAGATATGAAAAAATATTAAAATTATTTAATTATTATAACAGTTTTAAATAAATACATTTTGAAAAATCAACAAATGCCAGAATAACTCTTCTAAAGGAAATATTTTAACATGCTGCAAAGGAATCATTCGAGACTAAAAATTTGACACCTGTATTAAATTTTTTTTCTGAACTTTTTTTCTATAGTTTCTTTCTCAACTTTTTCTCTTTCTTTTTTAAGGGTTCAAATTTTCAAGACTAATTTTTTAAACTCTCACCGCACAATAACTTCACTTCACTCCTTCTAAAGGGCCAAATGAAATGACAGATACGAGTATAACTTTTCTGTATCTAAACATCATTTCGGCTTGTGGGATGGAAAAATAAAGAGCAACTGGAGATCATAGATTAAAAAAATAAAATTAAGATCAGGATTAATGTGCGTCACATGTGCTATTAACGTTAGGATTAATTGTTTCCACGATTATAACGTTATACAAGACAAACTTGACTTGCGAATGAGACATCCAATTCCAATGTCGGTAGATATATGGTTTTAAAAAATAGTCATTGATATTATTTATTTTTTTGGTAACCTATATTCATTGATATTATTAACGGACAAAAGTGTCGTATTCTGCGTACTGCTCAATTAACTTTTTAATGATAAAGTGTTTCTAAAAAGAAATCGTTTAATGATAAAACTTGGGTCTTTAGATTTGTTCATATTTCTTGTATTTAAATAATGGAGATTTTAGGATACC